>JAPMOR010016210.1:183271-194862 GCA_026543865.1 Argiope aurantia | reverse complement strand
CGCTTAACTAAGTGACATCAGCACGGATCTTCTTTATTCCACGAACCACATAAGGCTGGATCTCGTCCATCATTCCGCAGCCCTATCTTATCCCTAATCTCGCTTCGCATGGAACGTGTTTGCTAGCATTTAATAACAACACCAAAGGAATCTCTTTTAAATGTCTGCAATCAATCCATTCTAATTTAAAATGTAAAAACAACTCATTAATGGCGAGCGCTAATCATACCTTCGAAATGGTTTGCGAGCGAATATTTTCGATTAAAAGCTACGGGGACTTCCAGATTTACATGGAAAACTCATTAGGTTCGACCGTCTTCTGCGGATGTGTACTGCAAGGCAAAGCTGATCTCTGCAGAAAATCGCCTTTTTGTTCTTCCGAGTGGAATCATTAGCGCGCGAAGATTCTGAAAAGATTTTGGGGGATAATTAATGCAAATTATTTCCACGGAGGGAGGCAGGCCCAAATCGAAGAAGTCATTTTTCTCTTTCTTTTTGTACTTTTAGAGAGCGAATTCAGGGGATGATTTTATTCTAAATACTTGTTGGTAGGTGGCAAAGTGCGGAATGATGACTCGCTCGTTTGAATGCTATTATGTGGCTGCATTCGGTAGCCAGGGGGAATCGAAATGGATTCATTTCGTTTCATTTCATCCGTGGCAGATGAACAGCGTCACGAAGATATAGAGTGAGAAAGGTGGCTTTTCTGCCGTTTGAACTGTAATTTGTTCCTAATCATGCATAATTCATAGTTCATCTAAGATCCATAAAAATATGTATGAAGGTTAAAAATGACGTTTCCTCCGCATTGCTTTATAACGATTATGTCTCTCAGTTTAAGAATTTGCAATAACTTTCTATTAGTTCTGGTTGACTTATTTTCTTTTTCTATGATTTAGTAAACTTCAAATCCTGGATATCGCATTCGACAACCAATGAGCTGGTAAATAAATCATTTTATATGATATGGTTAACGCATTTAAGTTAGCTTTCTGGCGTTTAATATAAATTAATAGTCCTCAGTAAAGATCAATTAAAAATCTTTTTGAAGCGGATCATCATAAATTCTTTTCTTATTTCGAATACTTTTTCTTAATAATTACTAAAATTATTTCTGAGTAGTCTAATAATCATTATGCTGATGTAATAAATTGGTTATTTTCAATGCTCTCATTAATAATAACCGATTAATCACCTTTACTAAAACAACTATGTCGGTGTTTGTAAGTGAATTATTAATCAATTAAAGGTAGGCTATTATCTATTTGGAAAAAGATGCATTCTAACTTTGAAATTAATCAATTAATTTGCGTTCAGATTTTCAGCTATTTCTAATTAGGTTACGTACATCGACATAAAAAAAAAGAAAACTCATGGATTCGTGAAATTTATGAATGGCTTTTAAAACTGCTTGTACAGTCGCTGAAGAAAGTCTGTTTTATTCAGTCGCAGTCTGTTTTATTCAGGTATAAATAGAATTAAAGTATATTTTCAAAAATTTGAACTACTTCAAAAGAAATTATTATTTTTAAAATAATATTTTACTATATATATTGAAATAAGAACAAACTTCAAAATTTCCAATAGAATTACTCGTATTTCTACACAAATTTTAACACTAAATCGGAATCTCTTTCCGTAAATCAAATTTCATTAGTCTAGATCTATTCGTTTTGAAATTATAAGCTAAGAAAAAATTGACCTTCTAATGTTAAAATAATGTTCTTAATTCTTATTCATATCTTAATAATATAGTTACTGACCTCAGCTCTTTTTGTAATGAAAATATAAAATACTCTACGTATCTTGCACGTATATTTATCATTAAATTCTTAATTTTTGAAAAACATTACAAAATTAGAGTTTAAAGATTTTAAATGGCAACACACTTAAATTTGGGTATAATTTGAAGGGCAAAGTTATTTTTATGGGGGCTTGCAAAATTTCACCTCATTTCTTTGAGTAGTTCTGCCATTACATTACTTTTTTGTTTTTGTTTTTGTTTTGCCTTTAAACATATTCACTTAGGGGCGAATTCATAAATTTCAAAATATCGATATCATTTGGCTTTCGAATACAACTGATCTTTCATTTCATGAATCAAATAAAAAATTTTGTAATGTAATGTAATAATATATATAAATTTCATCAGTAGCAAAAAACTACGAAATCAAAGTATAAAAAATGTTTCATTTTGCAATAATATTTTATTAATAATTGCTACTTTCAAGAGTGTATGTATCTATTTTTGTAGCAAGCTAGAATTATAATACTATTTATGGAATAGAAGAAATTACTGAAAAACGGGAAATTTATTTCTTAAGAAATGCTTTATAAGAATGTAACTTGTTAATTCTGCAGCATACTGGCCAAATTATTTATTTTTATAATTATTATATAACGAACTCGACATTCTGTAACAAGAAAACGGTTATGTGTGTTTGTTTCAGATAATTGAAGTCTGTTTATTCATTCAATATTTTCAACAACAGACAGAAAATTCATAAAATTAATCTGCCGTATTTATAAGTATTATAATATTGTATTTAATCATAAATGAAATTTCTTTAAAAATTCAGGCATCAAAAAATTATAAGATAGTGCGTTCAATATTAATTTTTGGTGTAGAAAATATATTTTAAATTTATTCTTTACATATGCAAAAATGAAAAACTTAAAATAATTTTAATGATTCACAAAATATTGCTTCATATTTCAATTTACCACTTTATTTGTAAGCATAACATTGCGCAGATATTCAAAGAATGGGTAGAAATAGATCAAATAAAATTTTAAAACAATAAATATCAGTTTACTTGAACGTCGAAATGAATAAGCTTCTAGAAAAATAGTTTTCAATAAAACAATTTATATCAAAAAAATTCTCAGACTAAAATTATTTTTAAGTTAATACTCCTCTTAAAGATTTGATACAAAAGAATTCAATAGATTAGAAGAGACTATTTTATAAAATATTTGAGGTTATTTTTTATTTGGTCTTAATTATATAAACAATCGCGATTTGACAAATAATTCTATTAAAGCACATTAAAACTTTTCTTTTTTCATGTTTATGTTTTTGGAAAGGATTTTAAACTTTTAAAAACAAGTGAAAAAAATATGCACATTTTATAGAAAAATTAATTGTTGTAACATAAATTTTTGGTTATTAAAATGGATATTTCCTTAAATATATTAAGTATATTCCTGCAATTATACTTCAAATGTTAATGTCATGAAAAGTCAAATAAACCCGATGGTATATTAATCATAATATTTATTCTGTAAATTTTTCCCTGCTAAATCTATTCCATCTCTAATCGGTGTTGCCATTGGAAATTTCATAGTTTGTACAATTTTAAATATATAGGCAATCTTACTAGAAGCATTTTAACCGTATCCTCTTATATCGCTTCAAAATCGTAATTTTAGTTTTCATATACGATGATCGATAGCAGACTAAAATGGGGTGGTCCCTTTGTTTTCCGTAACTGTGTATCATTCGTCTCTTTTTCAAAAATGTCTAAAAGAATAACTTCAAAGTTTGGTTCATGCTTATATCTAGAGGAATAACAAAATATGTATTAAGAAATTCCAAAAGTAAAAAATACAAGAATTAAGTTTTTTAGCGGGCATACAAATTATACTCAGAATTATCAAACATCACACATCCAAATATAAAGCTTTGTTTGGAGATGAATATCCAACTGAATATTGTATGTGAAAATGATTTAATGTTTTGACGCAACATATTATATATAATACTCCTATAATTAGATCCCTGGAGAGAATAATGGCTAATAAATAAAGATGGCTAGTAAATTTTTATCTAAGTTGAAAATAACAGAAGATGGAAATAGAGTATCATAACTAGAATATATAAATTGAAGCCATTAGTTTCATGTTATAGATAAATAAACAAATATCATTTGGGCTTAACTCAAAGTCATACTACTGCATCAGTTTTGTTTTTTAATTAGATATACAGTAAATCATTAATTTATGACAAATTATTGAAATTATGCATTACCAATAATATGAAAATACATGTATGATGGATTGTTGCTATTTCTGTGAGTGTTTTTTCATTCTTTCCCTTTACAATATTATTTTTTTCCCTGAGGAACCAACAAAGAGCACAAGGACACATAATAGTAGAACCGGGACGGAAAGCAGTGCCATTCCTTGGTTTTAGATTTCGGATGTATGGAACGTTAAGTGCCTTTCAATCCATGCATCCGTTAGGAGGTGGAAGACCATACAGGAAGCAATTTTTTTTTTTTTTTAGTGAAAGAGAAATGGCTTCTTTGGAAAAAGAAAGGGAAATGAATAATTTCTAGTGGTGGAATGAGGTTTTTTCGAAGCAATATATAATTTACTTAAACTTATTCCGTAATTATTCTATTTTAATCATTGTTAATAGATTATAATATCCTGAAAATATATCAACATATATTAGCAGAATATTATATTCTGTCAGTTATAATTAAATTTATAATGTCTTAAAATTTTCAATTTACAATAAAAAAATTTGCATTGTAATTTTAAGAAGTTATTAATTTACATTTTATAATTTTTTTTATAAAATACAATATAATGATATCAATCATTTTCAATTATCAACAATTACAATAACAAACATTTAATGCTGTGTGTATTCATAAGAGCTGAGTGGTTTTAAAATAGGATTCAGCTGCATTCTACATTCAAAGAGCAACTTGATATTTGTTGAAATAAAATGATGAACGAAAAAATACCTAAAGGCGATGTATTTATTTTTAAACAAATTGTTTTGTTTTATTGAATTTGAATATACTTTTTATGCATTTTATTTTAAATATTGGGTTGTTCGGAAAGTAATTTCGTTTTTTCCCGACAGAGGATTTAATTGTATTTTTTTGCACCCAACTTCACATTTAAGCCGTATAATTTTTATATACTTTGAGAGCTCATATAGCAAGGCCTGTGTGTGAAAAATTACAATTAATTCTACGCAGTAGTTTTTAGTTGGTGCCCTTTTAAATATGGAGAGCGATAAGCAGCATTTTCGACATATCTTACTGTTTTACTACAGAAAGGGTAAAAATGCTGTTCAAGCCAGAAAGAAATTGACCGATGTGTATGGAGAAGGTGTGTTGACAGTACGCCAGTGCCAGAACTGGTTCGCTAACCTTTTTAGACGGTAAAACCTTCACCTCAAATGAGGAGGTCAAAAACCACCTCGATCAGTTTTTTGGCAGCAAAGACCAAAAATTTTATGAGCGTGGAAATATGCTACTACCAGAAAGATGACAAAAGGTATTGGACCAGAACGGCCATATATAATTTATTAAAGTATTTGTTTATTATACGAAAACTGCCCTTCATTTCCACAAAAAAACGAAATTACTTTCCGAACAACCCAATATAACATGAATTGGTAATACAGTATTAAATCAAAAATACAAATATAAACTCAAAATGAATATCGGTATCGGAAAATGAGAGCTTTTTTATTCGCTGTAATTAATATTTAAAATTTCCAAGATAACTTTTTATGTATTTAATAATTTTTATTGATGAATTATGAATAGAATTAATACCTCTAAAGGTTTTAAAAATGTATTATTGTATTAAACACTAATAAAAAAATAATTTATTCCAAAATTTTTTATTCAGTTTAAATAGCTTCAAAAAACATTAAATTTTACATCAAATATATATAAAAAAATCTAACGGTGATAATTTTTAAAAATTTGTCAATGCAATATTCAAATTTTGATCTAATTTTTTAAAATGGAAGAATTTGTTAATTATAATAGAAAATAAGTAAGCTAACACATATCTTTTAAAAGTAAGTCCCCTCTCAAAAAAAGGCTTTTTTCATTAATATGCCAAATAATTTTTTGGTAACGTTTCGTGAATAATGAGAAAGCGCTGATTTGGAGACGAAAAAGTTAAATGATTTTTTTTTAAAATACTAAGGTTTTTAATTAGAATTGTAGTTGTTTTGTGGGTTTATTGGTGAAACAGTCGGAGAACGTTTGATTATTAAATATGCCGCAAAAACCAATATCAAAGACCTCAAAATCGCACTTTTCTATATTACACTTTTAGAAATATTATCCATAAGATATATTTCCTGAAGTATTGCTCAAAGCAATTTAATTCGATTTTTTATAACTTGTGAAATAAATTTTACATTTTGAGATGTAAGGCCGAGTCTTAATTTTCATTTTATATGAAAAATGAGAAGGATTTAATTAATTTTTTTTCTCTAGTTTTGAATTTTGGACAATTATTTTTGTTAAAATGTATCATTACTAAACTATCTAATATTTATATATGTTAATTACTGAAAATAAATATTTGCCAAAAAACATGTTTACTCTTCCTGCATATTAATGATATTTAAACAGCATTTTTAATTTGTCTAGTTTTTCGTAACATTATTAGACAAATTCAAAAATAATTATTGAAAATTAATTTTGATAAAAGTGTATTAAATTTATGACAGTTATCGCTCATTGTTCTATCCATCACTTTATTTTTGCATGCATATACGTACTGATTGCGGAAAAGATAATATCTAATACAATATAATATTAATAAATATTAATATAAAAAATAATATTAATGTACTATTTTTTTTCTTTAAAGATTTAAAAATTTTTAAAACTAGAAGTTTTTGATATTTCTTTGTGTTTTTAAAATTTAAACAAAAAAGTATGCAAAACTTAAGTTCAAATGTCAGAAATTTGGAAAAATCAAATAGCCATAATTGCCATGCATTTTGTATATTATTAACTGAGAGTCTGAAATGTGAAACTTCATTTTTCTTGTATTCAAATCAAAGTTGAATTTATTTGAAATCTTTATTTGCATCATACGCAAACACGCAGTATATTTACCTTTACTCCGAGAAAACATATGGCTCTTTGATTTTAAAATAACTCGACAGTTTTTAGAAAGGAAAAAAATATCAATATTCATTTTTATTCTATTTAAATTTTCCTTACGAAGTAAAAAAGGGTTTTTTTTTGTAACTCCAGTAATGATATATTTGAAATATTAAATAAACATTAAAAAAAATTAGTCTTATAAATCTATTCTAATGCATATTTTTCATCCCTTCACTCAATTATTTATTTTTCAATCAGTTTTGTATATTTATTTTCTGAAATAACAGAATTTCAATAATAATAATATAAGATTCTTCACAACGCCTTTAAACTGAGAAATTGTTAAAATAGATGGATTTTTTAGATAATGTTGAAAATATATTTCTTATCAGAGCATCACATGTAAAGAAATTTATTGTATAGTATAAATTTTAATTGAAAAACATGATGGTGTTTAAGTACATGTGAATTTTGTCTGAGACCACATTGGTGGTACTAACTGAAGATTAGTTCCTTATCCTGTTATTATCGGTGTATTGAATTTTTAAAATTTTTATATCTGAATTCCAAATTTTTGCTAAATATTTATTTGCAATTGAGTAAAATTTGGAAACGTTTTTTTTTAATTTTAATTCTTAATCTCTCGTTTATGAAGTATATAAAGAGTAGCTATTGTAATTCTCAAAATGATTTATACTCGAGAATTTTTCGGATTTATTTTCAGACCTTGTTCAGTGCTAAAAATAGGATTTTTGCGATATAATCGTTTTTCTTCCTATGAAGTATTAAATAACAGTTTTGAGCTAGCCTTACGAAATATGGCTTGTGGTTTTCATATAAAATTTGTTGAATACTATCAAATTTTGAACGAAGACTGTTCAGAGGAAATCTGTTGATCTGAATAAAAGAGAATAATATAACAACTACAAAAAAGAAAGAGCTAGATAATTAAATTTTGTACAAAAGTATAGCATTTAAAGCTGCGATACATATTTAGTGATGGAACTTAAGCCATTGCTGAATTGGTTGTCTCTCGATCTCTACTTTTACACGGGATCGTAAAAATTCGAAATCCAAAGACATGAATAAATAAAATTTTGTGCAGCTTTCAATGAATATTTTTTCTCAGTTTCAGCTTTTAATTAATACTCCTTATCAAAATTTTAATCAAAATTTTTAAAAGATTGACCGTTTGTCCGTCTATACGTTCTCATGCATGTAACTGCGATAATTCAAAAGCGTAATGAACTCAAATGCATTTTATTTAAGTCATTACGGTTATGATTTTTGTGATTAATCAATCTGTGTAGAATTTCTTTTTCTGGTATTTTTGTATTAATCACATCTAGGATGTGGATGTGTAGTAAGAGAAAATTTAATTGCTAATTCAGGTTTTTTAAGCATAGATATTTATGAACAATCACTACTCAGATATAAATTGATACTCCACCTAAAAGAATGTAAACTGCCGCCAACCATATAATGGTATTTAGTTTATCTATCTAATTATCGCCAAGTATACCGATGAATGCTTTCGTCTTGGTGAAATAACATTTTTATGTATCTCGATGTAATTTGAAATCGGGAGTAGTAAATATGTGCAAATACTCAAACATGACACATGGTGAAAGTGTGTTAATTACAAATATTCAGTACAATAAAGATTGTTAGATAGACATCTGTTTTCTAGGATAGAAATATTTCCTAATTTTAAGATAAAACTTTTTTTTGGAAAATTAATGCATCGATTTTTGGAGTCATAAATGAAAAACGAAGCATCGTTTAGCTTAACTTTCTAAAACCTTCTAGTTGCTTATTATATTGATCCTGTATTGAAGTATATTGTTACGCACGAACCATAAAATGCTGCAGAACATTATATTTTCTGAAAACATTGTTAATGCATTTTAGTACTATAAAATTATTATGAATTTTGCATCGAAAAAATAGCAAGCCTTATCTTATTTATCTTCTTTGCTACAGATGCATACGTTTTTAAATATTATCTATCTTTACCAAAACGCATTTATTATACTTAAACTATTATTTATGAAGGCTATTTAAATAATAAATGTTATTTAATGGTTTTATCTTTCTTTTTTAACTTTAGAGTACCAAATAAATAGCAAACTAATACCTTATACTCTATTTAGGTTTAGTAAAGTCTTGCTATTTTTAATTTAGCAATAAATGTTATCTCTTTTCGATCAATTCTATTTTAAATAAAAAGATTGTCTTGTTATAAAGTGTCAATTTTTTAAAAATATTCACAAAACATTTTATGCTGTTTAATGACAGTTCCTTTTGGCATTGATAGTCCTTTTAAATATATTTTAACCAGTTATTTACCGACGGTACTTTAAAGTACCGTTTAAATCAGTCTGATTTCTTCGTAATGACTTTTTTTTCTAATGGCATTTAAAAGAACACGAAGAGAGTATTTACAATGGAAAGCAGTAGATATCAACTACAAACAACATTAAAAAAATTTAATTATTGATTGAATTAAGTTATTTCGGTTAATTAGAAAAGCTTTGTTTCTTCCTTGGGTTTATTCTGCACCGATACTTAATTAATGGTTCAAAAATAAATTTGAAAAATAATTCGGTAAATAAAGGTTTAAACAGTTTTACGTTTAAAGATTTGATCGCATAAAATAGTATTTAAATCAGATTTTTAGGGATATAAAAGATAATAGATTTAATTCTATGCTTGTAGATATTCCTAGATACTGTCAGAAATGAATATATCCCTCGAAAGATATTTATCATCTTTGATAATTTCTCTGTATATAATATCGATGTTTACTTCATATCGAAATTTAATTCAACTGACAGAAAATTTCGAATTTCATTTAAAATAAATACTTGAATATAGAGTTTTATTGTATTTTACAGGCACCCTTTACCTAATTTTTAGATTATATTCACCTACAAATCATCTCGTATATTACATAAAGTGTGACATGTTCAAAACTCACGATAACAATGAACCAAATATTTAGTCGTTAATTTATTTTCTATGCTCACAATTTTCGCTAACATTTGCATCCATATATATAAAAATTTGAATAGAGTTAGTTAACTAATAAATATGCTTATATGCTTTACAAAATATTCTACGGAAATTGCTCCGTGCAAGAAATTCTACATGCTTGTTAAAAACTCTTTTTTCCATGGAGGAAACTGAACACAGATAACAGAACACAGCTGATGCATTCATATAGACAGTACATGCAGAAGGCAATAACACACTAGGAGATAGCAAATCGCTAATTAAATAACTGGATACCGTAACAGAGCTCATTGCAAAGCAATTGGAGAACTTTGTCTACAATAATCGCTTCAAACTGAATTCATTCACTTATTTACTTTCTCTCTCTCACGTTTATGTACAGGATTTTTTTTTAACTGACGGTACTGAGAAACTTCTATAGCTCGAACTATCAGCTGTAAAGACACTAGATTTTGTACGGGGACAATTGACGGCATGGGGAAAAAGGTATCCGCGAATTAAAAATTAGTTCGCAAAGTTGTCGATAGGGGGGATAGGGCTTTGATCTAAAATTTAAATTTAACTGCACGATAACATTTCAAAATCTATAGTAAACAGATAAACGCATAACAAAGAATTAATTTTTCTACAATGTGCTTTATTCGAAAAAATAACTTCTATAAATAGTTACAAATTAAAGGAAAGAGAATATTCTATTTGACTTCCTTTTTATTCTTTGTTCTTTTTTTTTATTCAGTAGAATCTCTCTCCCGGGGAAGACAACGGCTGTTTTCAATATGACCTTCATTTTCTTGAACTAAGCATTGAATCCTGTACAACGTACTCTCTACAACTGAATGCAACATTTCAGTAGGCATGTTCACAACAATCTGTGTTATGTTTTCCTTTAAAACAGATAAGTTCAAGACTCCACCAAGATATACCTTCGATTTTAAATAACCCTACAGAAAAAATCCCATGGGGTGAGATCCGGGGAGCATGTTGGCCATGCAACACGGAAACGGCGACCAATGACTCTTTCTTCTGTAAAGTGATGGCGCAACAGTTGCTGTACGGATATACTAATATGTGGTGGTGCTCCATCCTGAATAAAGAAAATTTTATCTAAATATTGCTTTTGCTGAATTTGTGAGATAACAAAACTATTCAGCATATCATGATATCTTTGAGCTTTTACGGAACACGTCTGTCGTCCTGCTTTGGTAATAGTCTCCAAAAAGTATGGTTCGATGATAAAATCTGCTGTAACACCACACCAAACAGTTAGTTTTTAAAATGGTGTTTGATTTCTTGAAATGCATAGGGTTGTTCAGATGCCCAGAATTTGGAATTCTGAGTGTTAACAGTCCCATATAAATAAAAATAGGCCTCATCACTCCAGAAAATTGTCCAAGGCTAAGCCTCGTCGACCTCCATCCTGGCAAGAAATGTCAATGCAAAGGTTAATCGAAGATCATAATCTGTAGTCTAATTTTATATGGATAAAAATTGAAGAATTTTTCTTAACTTTCCATATTGTTGAAGCACTAACATCTAGTTGGCGGGCATCTCCAAGTGTGCTGCTATTACCATCAGTGCTTGTCTGATTTCTTTCAACGATTGCAGTCACAACTTCTGTGATCGTATCCTCCGATACCGGTTTCCGTCCTCTACCAGGCAGAGTTGCGAGAGAACCTGGTTTTTCAAATTTTTTAA
>JAPMOR010016210.1:144790-183261 GCA_026543865.1 Argiope aurantia | reverse complement strand
TCTACCAGGCAGAGTTGCGAGAGAACCTGGTTTTTCAAATTTTTTAATCATTGCTTTCACTGATAGAAGTCCTTTGCGTAAGTTGTTTCGACTTCTAAATTCGCGATAAGCGGCCGCTGTATTGGATTGATTAAGATAAAAGAGCTTCACAATTAATGCACACTGTGCTGAAGTGAGACGCATTTTACAAATCAACCGATACTTGAAATGATTTTCAATGCCCCGTTTCTTTTTTATAACTCAAAACACTGCTGCTGGTGTCGACTACATAATCATGATTGTGCATTTTGCAACCCCCCCCCCCTGTTTATGCAAACTTTTAGCTATCTTAAAGTGTAAAGAGCCACATTTTCCCCTATCAAACTTTTGGAACTATTTTTTTTCACGGATTTTTTTTTCTTATATTGTCAATAGTCCCCGTACATAATTAGGTGGCTTTACAGCTGATAGCTCAAGCTACAGAGGTCTCCGAGTACCGTCAGTAAAAAAAACATCCCTGTAGATTTTCGAGTGGACATATGATTGTCCCGAGTTCTAACTGAGATGCCGTCCGAAATTCCTGTATTTTTAAAAACTTCATTTTTGTGGCCAAAATTAACAAATTCGTCACTACGTCTTCAAGGTCATTATCCGAATATCCACTCAATATCTATTTTGGCCTAATATCCATTCAGGATAATTTTTATTAATTTTATGAGACCAACTCCGCGAAGAAATATCAATACAGAGTGACATCAAAACGTTTTATGTTAACCAGAAATGTTGGTAGTTAAAATACAGTTTTTTTTATTCATTCTTATCCCTGTGTCTATAACTAGTAGCATGATAGAAAGCACGCGCTTTGTCATGGCTGTGCTTAGTTCTGTGATTATTTTTTAAATTTATTTCAGTTCTTCCATTCAGATTCATCATCAAATCTTCAATACATATATAACTACAAGGGAAGAAAGAAAAGCAGTCATAAATCATAATAAGGAAACAGAAATAACAATTAATAGTCATAAGCAGGAATAAATGAGGAATATTTACTTCTGATTTACAAATGATGAATTGAATACAAACTTTTATTTTTGTGCATTTTTATTTTGAATAGTTTTTCAATTAATTTCTGTTATAAAAATCACTAAACTTGTATCTTTTCTTTTAGTGACGAGTTGCAACGCTGTATGAATTTTTCAGATTTTCCACAATTTCACAATGAAGAGAACAACTAGGATTCTAAAAATTCATTTTCATCATAATAGATACCGATAGAGCATTCTTTTTTATTACCAAATAATAGAATAATCTTAAACTTCATTTAAAAATAGAAATTTAAATCATCTTGAAAATCGATCTACTTTTAAACTTTGAGATTATTACATCATTTGGCATTTACTTTTATTTGTAAATGATATTTCATTTGAACAAGTTATTCAATTAAAAAGTCCTTAACATACGCATATTTGAGCATCTTTTTAATACATTGATAAAATATTTTAAGATACAAATATTTTATCTGTCAAACAATATGCACAAACCATCTCGTCACAAAGTCTGTGGCATTGTCTGTATAGGAATTCTACGACGTGTAAATACTTTGAGATGAATATCATGGCACAGAAATTGAAGAATGTTTCAATATCTTCTAGAAAGAGCTGAAGTATCTTGTTTTGGTTTCGTATGCAAGGAAAAAGCAAAATCCTAAAAAAATGTGACATTTGGTTTCCAACTTTATTTCTCTATCTATGAGATTACTTTTCGTTAGTTCGGCTCAAGAAATCAAAGTTGAGGATCTTCATCTATGCATTTTAGTCCAGTCTTTCTGATATATGTAATATCGGAAAGGTTTGGTTGAAATGTGGCTAATATATATAATATAAGATAAGCATCACACTAAATTCGTTCTATCTTTTATAGCAAAGATAAAGAATATGTTAGTTTTTCTCCAATCTTTTATGATAGTAAGATCAAATTAATTTAAATATTTTGAAATGTTCAAAAATAGTTTATAATCGAACTTACCAAATTTGAAAGTTTAATAGATACAATATTAAACCAGCTTTTGAAGTAGATTGCTGTATTTAAACCAAATATTCACATACATGTAATATTCAATTACATTTTTATTTAGATAATTCATTTGCAAGCTATTACGATTTTATATTAATAATTAAAAGCAAGTAAATATGTTACGTTTAAAAAAATTAAGTATTGTTTTCCCTAAAATAGTATATTAATTATTTTTAATATTATGTTAATGATAAAATTGATTATTGAATTGATCATTAGAATATTTAAAGTATTTTTTTATTATTAAACTAGCCGCCTTTGCCGACCAGCCGGTTCGCCAGTATTACCGCTCCCTACAATTTTCAATTAAATATTTTAAGTAACCGGTCTCTTAAAGGATTCTCAAACAAAACATTTTTAATCTTCAAATTTTGATAGTCATACCAAACTTATACTGTTTAGATCGTTTCGTTCAATTTACTATATATATTTTGCTAATTTGTTGCCATTTCTGGTAAAACTGCAACTTTAATTAAAAATGTAAATGACGAAATTGCAATTAATATTAAGATATTTTTTAATAAAACCAAGCGTTTTATTTTATTAATCATCTTTATTGTTATTTATTAATTATTATTATTATTGAATATGAGTATTGCAAACAGTATCGCTCGGTATTTAAGTCTTATGTTAACTACAAAATATTTTTCATAGTTTATGTAACATCTCAAACAATAATTGAACAAAAATTTCTGAGATTCAGTATAAAATTCAGTTTTTAGTTTTGCTTTCAAAAGGATTGAAATGAAATCAATAATAATATTTTGTTCCTGCTTATAAATATATTTCAAAAATTATGAGGTCTAAATTTAATGCAGTAGGGTATCATATTCTGATAAATATTCTGGACACACCAAATTTTAAATAAATGAATGAATGTTTCTATTTTCCACGATCAACTAAGACTTATTTATGAAGTTTTAAATGTTAAAAATTTAGAAAAACTCACCATTTTCATAATCCTAGGCCAATTAATCTTTAGAAACCTGCGCGCTTATTGGCGTATTTTCTTTGAAACGATCGATGAAAAATCTAAAATTATCCTTTTTTTATTGAATAGTGATATTCAAATCTTCATAAATCAGTCAGTTTAAGTGATTTGAAATTAACTCTTAAAAGTCAGTGATTTAGTTGATTGGAAATTAACTCTATGACCACCATAAAATCTGTGCTTTCTCTTGTGGTGTATGCATTCTCCTTAATATTCGATCGAATAAAACATCACATACAAAAGTACTACATAGAACAAACACATCAAAAGTAAACATAACATTTCAATAGTTGCCAAAAACAAAAGAGAGAAAAATGCAATTAATAAGCAGAAGATATTTAGAAAAGTACAGATATTTAGACAGGAAAATGAAATTATCTGAAATTAAAAACACGCGCAGACGATATTTACAAAAGTAAAAATATTCAAACCTGAAAAGGAAAATATATGAGTTATTCCATCAATAAATGCCATAAGTTTGTTTACATCTTCATTATTTTATGAGTCATTAAATATAAAAATGGATCGGGTACTCAATAAACGCCCTGTACAGAGAGTGTAAAAGATCATAAAATAATTTTTCTTGAATTTATTTTTTAGAAAAAATAATATTTCATATTTGTTTCATTTATTACAGACACTTGCCGAAAATTATAATTTTGCAGATTTCATTTCCAAAAAGATTTAATTTATTTTCAGTTAGAGCTTTAATCAATGTGATGGCAACACTTTGAAAAAAGCTATTTTTTTCTCATGAATGCGAAACGTGCTTAATCCTCATTTTTATTTTTGACGAAAAAAATTATTGAAAAACATAGTTAAAATATTTATTTAAAAATTCATTAAAAATAGAAATTTAATTTTAAGGTTAAAACATTGATATCATTTAAAAGATAAATTTTTGATCTTTAACTTCATGTAAAAATATTTTTTGTGCGGTAATATTTTCGGCAGTTATAGCAGAAACACGTCAAAATTTCGCTTAATTTTTAAATAAATAAAATTCTAATTAAAAATTCGAAAAAATAACCCCCAGGTGCACATTCCCGGTCTCCAAGGTATACACGTGCCAAATTTGGTAGCTGTAGGTTGAATGGTCTGGTCTGTAGAGCGCCAACACACACACACACACATTGAGCTTTATTATAAGTATAGATATGTACTTCTCTTTTATGTAATAAATGGCAATGTAGAAATTTTTTTAATGAAATAATACTGTTTAAATCGCTTGCAAATCTCGTTGTATGTAAATCAGACACATTCAAAGAGAACATGGAAAATTATTTTAAAACGTCAATTATTTTAAAACTTTCAAAAAATAAAATAACTTTTTAAGAAAAAAATCTGAATTCCTTAATTTAATTGATTTTTAATTTCATTTGAAATAAAAATGATAATGAGCTAATAAATTGTCCTTATGGCCTTAATAGTATCTCAAGTTTGTTTATTGCACCTTCACAAATGCAATGCGATTGTTGTTGCCAATTTCAGAAAAAAAATTGCATTGATAAAATTCAAAATAATTTGTTAGCCCTGATTTTTTTCGAATTTTATATGGAACATAAAATATAAATTTATATTCTTTCAGTTTTTTTTTCTTCTGAACAGCACAGTAACTGATAAACATAGATCAAAAAGTTCGAAAATTTAATAATTCTTTCAAAAAACGAATTTAATTTATTATGCGTAAATTAAATCTAAAAATTTTTTTAAAAAATAGTTATTTTAACACCCTATTATTAGATTAATTAAATTTAAATAGTAACAAGTTATCTAGCCCTTTGAAAAAAATGTTAAGCTTTTATTTTAGTTTTTTTTTTAATTTTTAGAGTAATAATTTGCTTTTAACTACATCTTTTTCTTTTTTTTTCAACTGGTTAACTAATTAATTCTTCATTTATACATAGTTAATAATCAGTTGTTCATTATCTTAGCTTCCAACCGAATGGTCTTTTTAATTCAAGCAAGATAAAAACTATTTTCAATTTCCAGTGAACGAAATATTTATTTGACCAGCAATTGAGAGGAATTCCAGCAATATTCCTTTCTTATTTCCTGGTGTATTTTTATTGCTCCTGAAATATATTCAAAATAAAAAAAGAGTCAAAATGCAAATCAATATGAAACCCAAAATGACGAAAAGTTTCAAATCACTTACACTGCAACAGGAAGGAAAAAAATGGTTTCATATTTACTTTACGCCTGAAGAGATTGCTAAAAATTCTGAGATGACGACCGAGATGAAGTATTTAGGGATAGTCTAGTCAACAGAAATAAATAGAGAAATATGATAAGCGTCGAAATTCTTTACTATGTACGTTTGTAAATAAGACAATGCCCCATGTTTACGAAATCAATGTTTCAAAGTAAATATCTTCTTGAATATCTAAAAAGAGAAATTCAGTGAAAGTTTGAAGAAAAGAATATTTCTATGCATCATGCAAAATAAATGAGAAAAGATATGTATGTGCTTTTGAAATCTGTTTTATTTTCGAACTATTCTTTCTTTGGCCCAGAGGGAATTCGTATATAAAAAGACACTCTTCGATATTTTACTTGTGTTCTGCTGAGTAATTGACTTTTTTTTTTTGCCTTCATAGGCATATTTCACAAATAAATAGTTTATATCTCAAGTGTAGTATTTTTATCTGGCATTATTATTTTTTATCCATATTTTTGAGTTCTAAATAACAGATTATTTTTTATGGCAATTCCTATAAATTCAAATTTTAGATTTTTCTATCATGGGAAAGATGTTGTTGAAAATCTTTTGTGTGGCTGGGAAAAATAATCCGGATTAAATACTTTCTTTAATTTGAAATATAAAATTTCTGATAATTTATTTTTCTTCAAAGCGAATCTTAAGAAACAAAAAATCTTTATAGTTTAATATTTCTTTCTAGATATATTATTCTTCATACTTATGTATAGAAAATATATCTCTAGTAAATCTTCAAGATTGTAGACTATTAATTATACTGATAAGAAATAAGAATCAAATCTGTTTAGCCTTTTCTGTTGAGGCAAATCTATTTGACAAAGCTAGAAATAATTAGAAAATAACATCCTTAATTTTTTATTACAAATGAATGGCATAAATCTATGAAATGTTTCATTTAATGTGAATGTCTATAAGTTTATTCGTCAAAAGATGAGAGTTATTTCTCCAAGTATTTTTATAGACTTCATCAGATCATATCGCTATAAAAAAATAATCGGGAAGTAATGATAAAGTATTTATTATTTACAACATAAAAAATTAGAGTTGCTTTACTTGATTTTCTGTAAGTAATAAATTATCAACATTTTTCGGTTCTTAAATTTTAAATTTCCGTTTTTTATATTTTGTAAAAATAAATGTAAAATAATAATATTAAGAAACCTAGAAAAATTGATTTTTTTTTAGTAAACAATGAATGTAGTTGTTTTCTTTTGCGTATCATTTTTAATGTTTATTGGAATACATATTATTAGAATAATAATAAATTCTAAATATTATTTTTCCAGTTTTAATTCATTAAATAAATTAATATTAAATAGGGATAAAATCAACTGTCACTTAAAATGGACGACTTAATTGGTTCAAACTCGAAATCAAAAATATAATTTGTTGCCTTATTTCTTAGTGCCGCACATAACATAAAAAAAAACTACTTTTTATTTACCATTATGAAGAATAAATGTTAAGTCAATATCTTGAAAGAATAATTACTTTAATTGCGAAATATTTTATCCTAATGATGCAGTATTGATCTATTTTTATTCGCTTTTTTTTATATGAAAGCTTGAGAATAGATACATATACTTTTGTAACAAATATAATTTCTTATACTTATACACTCCATGAAATGAAAATTTAAAGAAATTCAACCATATGCGATATTATATAATCAATTTATAAATAGATGGAATAAGGGATATATGATTACAACTTTGCCGTTGAGTTCAAGCGGTTTCTTTTAATTTAGTTATGAGTGATCTAAGTAACAATGTGTCTATTTTATACTGCTCTTGTGAATTTGAATAGTTGTCCGAGTACGGCTCTTCAACCAATATCATCTTTCCAGACATACATTCCACTCCAGTGAATTTTACATGCATCAAATTAGTTTATATTTTTTATGGCAAATAGAGCTTCGAATATGCATCAGTCTGGACCCACAGCCAATATCTTACCACAACCACCCCAACACAACCCTACAATAACATGGCAGTATCTTGGCTAGAAGTAAGGAGCCTCAATTCGAGACTCTATTGTCGATTCGTTGTATGCAAATTAAATTGGTACGCCCATCCATTTATAAGTTTAGGAAAGGTTTTGGAGCTTCATCAAGTGTGCCTTCCATTTGACAAAAGTACAAAATAATGAATTCTTTACAAAATAGCTTCCATGTAATTTTCAATCGAGACGTTTATCTAATTAAATCTTAAATGGGCCTCTAGAATATAGGCTGCAGCTTTTAACCGTTTGAACTAATATGACTTTTGTATTTTAAGCAATTTTAAAATTGTATATTTCATATAACTTTTTTAGGAAATGGCATTTTGCAATAAAATTCTTTTCGTAATAAAACCTTTTATCCGCTAATTAAAAAAATAAATAGATGTAAGCATAAAGGATGAAATTCGCTATAATACAAATAAAAGAAAGAATGTAAGAAGAGATCGAAAAATCAAGCATTTACCCAATATTAAATTTTAAGGCGATTACCTTATATATCTCCAATTCATTCTAAATTCTGTTCCAACATTTTCTTCTTGTGTTTGCGAACTTTCATTGTGATTATGATTGTGAATATTTTACAGATGCATGATTCTATTCTAGTGCCATAAATTGTCCACAAAAATCGGCCAAAACGTATGCACTGTCTTTTGTACTAGAATTCTTGTTTTGTTTTTCACCCTCATTTTCAATTTAGCGCCATCTATGAGACAAATTAAGAATACATTTTTTTGTTAACTGGAAATTTATACATAATTTTTTTTTATCGTGGCATCCACTCAAGAAAGCATATCAATTGATTTTATATTAATTTTAAATTGCGCCAGCCATTCAATACGGCTCAGCATCTTTTTGTAATCTACGGTTCCAAAATAACAATCGACAATTAAAACAGCTGCAGAAGTTTTATTTTCATACGGACATTACACCCAGAGCACATCTTTTGATCAAATTCGTCAAGTTGCCTTTTTCAGTTAGGCCTCACAAAAAGAGGGAAACATCACCCTTGTCTTTTTTAAAACAAAATCGATAGCGGCCTATAGGAGCATCGGGATTTCTCAGGAAAAACTGGAAATTTATTTCCAAGAAGAGCCTCCAGAACAGAGGTTTGTTGCCATTTTCCTCTCGGCCCTAAGGTGTTTTTCTTTTTGTACGTTCCATCTGGACCATTAAGAAACTATTTCGTTAAAAAAAAGCACCACGAACAGATTTCTTTCATGTTTTTTATGGGTTTACGATGATGGTTGAATTAGAGATGAGATAAAAGCGCTTTCCTAAAAGTTGGTAATTTTTCCTTTTGAAGAGAGGAGGGGGAATTCGGGAAATAAATGGGTTTCCCCAGTTCCTTTAGACCCTTAAAATGAATTCGTTTTAACTTAACGATACATTATTGCAGTCCCAAAAACTAATGGAAAGTACGTTTTTTAGGACCACAATAAGATTCAGTAAATAACTTTTAAATACTGTACTAGAATGATACTATACTATAATGACGCTTTAAACTGTATACTAAATGACATGCTTATACTATATAATTGTATAAAATCATATATTATATTAAATTATATAATATGTGATGTTTTATGCTATAATGATGCTTTAAAATATATTAGTACGTAGTCCATAAAAATATTATTATTATTAATTAAACATATTTTAAATCTAAAATTTTTAAAATATGAATTATTTTTTATAAACTTCGACTTTCGAATGATTTTCTTTCTAAATACATTTTGTATAGTTACTCGAAACATTAAAAAATAGGGCAGGTTTTATGTATACAAGAAATACACAGGTTCTTATTTTTAACACCTTTTAAAGTAACAATGAAAGAAATATAGACAGAAAGTTTGACTATTAAATTATCTAATAAATATGTGTAAAAATAATGATTCCTTTTCTACGTTTTAAAACATATATGAGAATTCCTAGTAATATATTTGTTAATAGTATGATGCTAATAAGAAAATTTGACATTTATAAATAATCTTTATTTTTGTTAATAAAAGAATTTTTCAAAATCTTTCAAATTAACAGTGAAAAAAAAATGGAGACAGAAAACTTGTGATTATTGGAATTGTCTAATTGTTTCTTCATATCATATATTAAAACCTCTAGTAATGTATTTGTTAATAGCACAATGCTACTAAAAATATAATATTCATAAATGTTCTTCATTTCTATAAATAAGAGAATTTCTTAAAATTTAAATCAACTTTTATGACAAAATGAGTTTAAGAAAATAGATTTAATTTTAAATTCTAAGAATCGATTTCTTTTTAAGGAAGAAAACAATTTTTCAATTATTGAAATATGATACCTGGAATTTAATTAAAATGAAAAACAAATTTTAATTTGTAATAATATGAAATATATGTTCAATTATTGAATTTCAATCTAAAACCCTTGAAATAGTTCTATTTGTTAATAGAACAATAAAATTATTTATTTATTTAAATTTGATTAATCTTCATTTCTGTAGATAAGAGAATTAATTAAAATTTAAATCAAAATCTTTATGACAAAATAAATTTAGATAAATAGATTCAATATCCGATTCAAATAATCAATTTCTTTGGAAGGAAGAAAACAATTTTCCAATAATTGAAAATGATACCTAAAATTTCATTATAGTTGAAAACAAATTTTTGTAAGCAATACTCAGAAATATATGTTCAGTTATTGAATTTCAATCTAAAATCTTCGAAAAGGCAGCTAAAGAATTCAATTTCATATTAATTCTTTTTTATATATCAGAACAATAACAATTCTTTAACAATTTAATTGTTTTCACGGAAACGTAAGAATATTAAAAAGCTCATCTTGCATTTTAGACCTGAGAAATATATGATACGAATATTTTTAAAGTTTAATCAAATCTTATTTGTTAAATTATAAGTTTTAGTCTTTGAATTTTATATAAAAATTAATTTTTCTAGATAATTTTAACACTTATCTCTATGCAATAGCATATTTATGCTTTATTTAATGCAAGTAAACAGACCAATCAGAACTTAAGCTTTAAAATCAGAACTTAAACTGTAATATAAAAAAAATTAGTGTAATACGAAAAACTATTTCCTCAGCAAATCTATATCTATTGATTATAAATATTCAGTTTATTTCATGCCAAAGATATTCGAAGGAATTTTAAGTTATTCCATAATGTTTAATTTCGAATCTGATATTATTTTTGTAAGATTGTCTCTAGTATTCAATATTAACTGGAAGTATGTTCGCAGTTCTGAAATTTTATGACACTAGCTCAACCGTAAATGAATAGAAAAATTAATTTTATATTGCAATTAACTTTCTTCAAGACTAATTTATATATATATATATCGGAAGATTAATCAATGCAGAGCTAAAAAAAATTCTGTGCTAAATGTTACTTAAAGAAGAACATTTAAAACAATGTATGATGATATAAGTTTAAGTCCAATGAGATGGAAACAAAATAAGTCGGTTCAATTAATTTATAGAGATTTTATGCACGATGGAATTTTTATATTGAAATTTGTTTTGTGATTCTTTCTTAATAATTTAACATTATATTCTAAGTAATTTCACATTAACATTTCCGAATAATTTAAATAAAACTTGACCAACATGACTTAATAACAACAATAAATGCTAAAAATTATGTATCTTTAACTAGTTTACGTTACGTTGGTTTAAAGTTCCTGGTAATGGAATTTTATTGCAGTCCAAAAAAAGAAGTTTTGCAAATGATTTTTTAAAGTAATCATTTTTTTTAGTATTGCAAATAATATTTAAAAATAACACATTCTTTCATTAGATCAAATTTTATATGAATTGAGTGCATGTGAATTATCATATATATATATTTATCAAGGAATGATTGTTTATGTTGGTATTCACTGTAATAATAGTAATTTTTTTAATTATCATTTCTCATTTTCCCAGTGATTTTAATTGGAACTACTACGGCATAAAAAAAATAAAATAAAACAGAATCATTATTACTACCTGATTTACTATCTTTTGTTTTAGTCATCTTTAGGTCAACATAAGAGTAGGCGATTCAAATTCTTTATGGCAGAGCGTACAGAAATATCATTTTAAAATTTTGATATTCCAATATAAAATTTAGAGAATAGATTAGAAGTAGAGAGATATAGTGTTTGATGTGCGAAAACAATATATATCAAACTTCAAAAGCCCTAGTTGTAATATCTATAAAATGCCTCCCACTTCATATTCTATTTCAATATGGAAATGAAATTTAGGAATATTATAGCAATCTATAAGTTTTCTATATTTGGAAAAGTATGGAATAAATTCCTACTTTTTATTACTACTAAGTTGTTATATTAAAATAAAAATTTAAGAAATTTTTTTTCATTTACATACTAAAAATTTGAATGTTATTTTGGTATTTCATGCTTTTGCATCAAATCATTGAGTTCTTCACAAAACCATTTAGGTGTGGTGATATAAATAAACAATAAACATATTTGTAATGTTTATTTCCATTATTAACTGCATGATTTTTTTTTGTCTGTCTTCATCTGACAAAGCCATATCAGGAAATAAAATAAAATAAAAACTGAATAGGAATATCTGCATGGTATCGCATTAGTGGGCTGGTTATTGCCAATGATGACATTCTGCTTCTTTTGTAGGGTCTGATTTTAATGATGAGCTATGAATTTTATTTTAAATGATTGAGAAGTGTATATTTATAAATTGATTTATATACATCGTTTTCTTTATAAAGAAAGGAAATTAAAATAAATGTTGTAATTTTTTTTATCAATTTATCCTGCATATCTAAGAATTTAAAATATCTTTTGAAGGAAGACTAATTTTTATCTTTACTGCTTTTGCTTAAAAATTCTCAAAGTTTGTAAGCAATATTTATGATTATTATTCGTAATTTTCTAATATTAACCTATTTGAGGATTATATCCGAATTTGACTTTTATTTAGGCTGAACTCGTTTGAGGCCTTTAAGCATAAAATTATAAGTAACAAGTAATTATATACAGAAATGCATGAAGAATGGGGGGTTTTCTATTGGAAAATAAACATTTCTTTTTCATAATCGATACTAAAATTAGTTCTGAATATATTGCTTTTATGTCTGTAATTGTGTTCTTTACTTAATAATAAGTAAATTAATAATCAGTTCTTATTATTAATTGAACTTATCATTTCTTTGGGTTAGAAAGTGTGAATAAAATATCATAAAATTGCGTATTTTAGATAAGATTTTGAAATTTATGGTACTTGAGCATTTCTAATATAATTTTAATGTATAATATATTCAATTCCTATATATTAAAAGTCATTTTAATATATAAGTAATTGTTATTTCCAATGGTAATATACTCTACAAACACAAGACTTTCTATGGAAATGAGTTATATTTTGATTATAATTAATATATTTTCATCATTTGAAAGTTGGATGATTTTAAAAAAAAGTATTACTGTCAAATTCTAAATGGAAAATGTGCCTTTTTATGCGTTTCTTTCGATTACACTGATACTAAACTTTATGATCATGATATTTCTAAATAAATTTTTAAAACTTTTCAATCGGATAATTAACAATGAATATAAGCTATATGTATTTCATGTTAATAGCCATTATAAGTTATATTTATTACATGTAAAATATTTAACATGTTGCGCTTATGAAGGCAAGACAGAAATTTTAATTCTGGAGTTTTTAACTAATGCGGTAACTAATCAGCATGTATAATCACTACAACAGTCTGTAAACGTGAGAGTAGTTTAAAAATACACCCGCCTCTTTTTTTCTATGTCGTTATCAGATGTGTAAATATCAACTTCTGTTTTAATGTCAAACAACTGAAGATGAAGTTTCTTATGTTTAAAGTAACTTATTTATCAGTTATTTTTAATCAATCATAATAAATAATATTTAAACTGGTTTATTATACTCTCCCTTCATGAAGCAAATTGAAGGTTATTTCTAATAATTCTTTGTAGCATTTTTGTTTTGTTTTGTATTTGAAATTATATTTTTTCTGATACTATTTGTTTCAATCTTGTTTTAGCGATTTGTTTTGAATGGCCTGTTCATCAACATAAGATCATATTGCAAAGACACAAGTCTTATTATGATGAATTTAAGTCTAAAATGTCATTCAAGTAATAATTTTTCATTTATTTCTTTATGAGCCCCAATGAGCATATTTCCTACTGTAACTTCTGTTAATCAATCTATAACAATAACATCTGAGATATATGAGGGCTTTAATCTAGACGCTATTGCCTTTTAATATTCTATAATTTCAAATTTAATTTGGAGATTAACAATTCTGATTTACAACTATATTATTGGTGTTGCATATCATAAAAAAATTTCACAAAAAAATGAAATGATATTGAATTCTATAAAGCTAAGTATTCGCGAAACTTTTCTGGATGAATACTTAAGTCCTATTGAAAAATTCTTCAAATATTCCCACAACTTTTACACAGTTTGGATTTCTATTGGTGCGTAAGATTCTAAAGTGACCCTAAAAGTCTTTGATTTTTCTACGCCAAAAGCAACTGCAGTTTTTGATGTATTGCAAAATACATCGTTTTTTCTTTTTTTTTTCTTATACTATGCCTGACAGTGTTTCTGAGAGTTTTGCATATTAAACTCTTGTACTGATTTCCTCTGTGATCAGAGGATAAATATATTTGAACAAACTTTGAAAATCTTTGTCTAATTGACATTTAAACCTACAATGGCATTTGTATCTATTTATTGTATTTTGTATTATTATTTATTGTAAAATGGCACTTATATTAAATCTATAATTTATTAGATAATCTTTCAAAAATCATATAAATTTCAAAAGCTCAGATATTATTAATTTTTGAATATACGGTTACATAATTTAAAATAGCAACTAATATACTTAACCCAAAATAATTATCCTTGCTTTAAAAGATGGTTATTGTCATTGATATCGAGTGATGTGATTGAGCGTCATCTCTAGAAAAGGCATGATTTCATTAGAGGAAAAAAAATCACTTCTGAATTTCTAAAACTGTGGTCTTGACATATTTTCTGGTCTCAACACTCATAGAGATTTTACTAAGGGAATTGTAAAATTTAATTAGAAAAATTAATATCAAAATCTATAATAATATCATAAAAATGTAGAAAAGTGAAATATTTATTTATATATTTTTTTGGCATGCATCTTAACAAAATATTTTTTTTTCTTACTTATGTATATTTGACAATAAGGACGTGCATAGTCTGGCTGTTGTTGAAGCATAATCTAAAAATTAAGAATACTTCGAGAAAGTCTGTTTTGAAGTTTTAATTCAAATCCCTTTATTACGAAAGATATACTGCCGAATCTCCGACATAATATATTTTTCTGTTAAAACGAGCACAAGTTTTTCCTATAAAATATTTATTTTAATGCAAGTAAATAAATATTAATAATGCAAATAAGTACAATTTTTGTTTTATTTGTTGCAGAATTTAGTATAAACTTATGAATTTTAGAAATTGTGAAATTCTAGTTACTCTTTCAAAATTCCTCTCGTATTTGTCAAGTAGTAGTTAGCAAGTAGTTTATTTCCTACTGACTGAGAATATTCACGATTCTAGAAGCAGGGAACATGAAGTGATGTTGAAGTTAAAGAAAATTAAAATATATTTATATTCAATAAATTATAAAATTTTTTGAGTAAAAGTATAATGATAATAATTAGAATTTTTACAATTTTGTTTATTAGATTTTTTTTAGTTTCTCCAAAATTATGGACTCTATACTTAAAAATCTATTATTTTTGAGATATTTTTGGCGTTCTATTTTACACTTTTGATTAGAATTTTTATGCCTTAATAACTTTAGAAACTACAAAAAATATTAATTAGTGCTTTAATCGGCTAATAAGTAATAAGATAGATTTTAACAATCAAATTATTTATTATAATTACTTTGATGTAAGAGCCGGTGTCCTGATCTAGGAGTAGCTCGTCTTCCCCGTTATCTGAGCGTTCCGAGTTCGAATCCGGTTCGGGCATGGTGTGTGAAAGAGCTGTGTTCAATCCGTGAGGTGTGTGAAATACCCCCCTTCCCCCTTTAAAAAGGGGTTGTGCAAGCAATTGTGCCAGTGTCATCTCCATATGAGCTAGAAGTCGGACTTCTGACCTCGAGCGCTCAGGTACCTTTACCCTCAGAAGCTACTACACAAACTCGAATTAAATCGCCGACTTCATCAGCGGTCTTGCCTATGACAAGTGCATAAGTAACAACAACTTTGATGTAACAGTGGGCCAAACTCATATACTAACTAAATCACCTAAATATTTAAACATTCTTTTATCAATCCATGACGAATTACCTTGATTAATTAATAAAATATAATTAATAAATTATTTTTTATGAAATATATTAAATATTTTTTTTTCTAAATTAACTTTCATTCCAAAAGTCTTTTAAAATCCTGTTACTTGGAAAAAGATTAACTTTTAAGTGGGTTGTGTTCTGAAAAATATGCCAATCAATAACAATCAAAATAATCAAAACTACAATGGAGCAAGTAGTTTATTTTTTTCCCATCTAGTATATGATCACTATCAATCAACCAGGGAAATTCAGCACAGAAATAAAATGAAAATTTCGTTTCTAAAAATGTACATAACAATCCTTTGGCGCATGCCATTTGTATATACTGTCAAACTACACAAACATAAAAAGAAAACAACAAAATAACAAATAATTTCTTGGCATATCACAGAGCATTATTTTCATTATTTCATCTGTTATTCTTTAACACTTCGATTTAAATTAATAAATGAACTAAAGATAATTGATTATCATTCTCATAATAGTCTATATTGAGGAGGGAATATTTGTAAAATACAGCACTGACGAAATTTGACGCTGCTCTTTTTAGACACTTTTTTTTTCAAGATTTCTTAGAAAAGCATTCAAAACTTAAAATAATTGCAAAATTCTTGTATTTTAAACAATTTATTTTTCTATTGTAAATTAAAAAACATTATAAAAAGACAAATTTTTCAAAAGATTGCTTGCAAAGTTTAAGTTGTTCATTTCAAACTTACAATTATAATGAATTTATTGTATTACAAATGGATTATTGATCAGTTATTTCAGACATTGTAGGAAAAGTGTTTTTCTCTTCTTATTTTTCTCTGCAGTATATGTTAGAAGGGAAACAAAGTAATATGTTAGTGATATGTTAAGCTATAAAAATAAGCAAAAAAAACTAAAGACCTAGCAAAATGTCCTACGTGAAAAGAATAAATGACGCTTTCAAAATTAAATTATTTCAAAATTTCAAATTTAACATTTACCATATATTTAAATATTTTACAAAGAAAATCGGAATAGATAATAAGTCATTTTAAAGTAAAAATATGCTGCTAGTGATAAATTTTTTTTTCTCTTTCTTTAAACGGTGGGATAACTTGCATATTTTCCTTACTTAAATATTATGAAAGTTTTAGAAAAATTCATTTTACGCCATATGGAAACTAATGGAATTTAATTTTGGAAATTTTGCTTATTTCTGTATTAGAAAATTACTAATTCTGAGATTAACCATTTTTTTATAAGATCTCCTTTCTACAGATGATTAACTGAAATCATATTGAAAAAATTGTTTTTGAGAAATTTTAGATTAGAACGCTACACTAATAAAAAAATATTAAATATAGAGTGCCTTGCATGTGAAATAGTGAGCTGCATCAGTTCAATGAATTTTTTCTAGAAAATATGTGTTTGAACCCAATACTTTATAGTTAGCATTTTTAATATAATCAAATATTTACTTTGATTGTATTTGTTGTAAGGAAAAGAAATCTGATTCTTTTTTTAATATTTGAATTAAAATATAAAATTTATTAAATTCTGTTTCTTCTATTTAGAAACGAACTTCCCATAAATGATTTTTTAAAACATCTGCTTATTTTAATACCAGTTAACACTAGAATATAAATAATATTCATACTTTTTTTATAGAAAAAATGTATTTTGTAAAAAGCTTTGCAAACTGTTTTTAATAGTACTTGCGACAGCTCATTGTTCTATTTGATATATTATTTGCATTTTATTAATATTTAAGCAGTAAATTTTCATTTAAAAGCAAGTTTGAAAGAATAAACATGCAAATTGAGTGAATATATAGCTCCACTCAGAAAAATTAATTTTTATTAAGAGAGTTAATGTTATTATTAATAATTTTATAATAATTTTATTGTTTACATAAATTTCATTTTTTCTACGCTCTAATCTTGCTTACATCATAAAATTCTTAAAAATAAGTACTGATCTCATTTGTTTTGTGAAGAGCACCATATGTCCTAATAAGTACATACCTAATTACAAAATGTACATATTTAGATATTTAAAATGTCAATAATTCCAAAATTTTAACAAACTTTTAAGTCCATCCTCAACAATATTAAACACAGAACTTATAAATGGAAGGATTATTAAATTTATTGGAAACTTTTATATTGTTTTACATGATTTTTTTAAATATTAAATCATAGATTATAGTGTTAAAAACTTTTGCTCATCATCAAAAATGAATTAACATGGCTTGAACTATATGCATATCAAACATCATGCTTAGTAAAGTAATATTCCATGCATCAATTATGTATTAACTGAATATATTGTGTGTTGGTGTTTTAAATATTTACTATTAATAACAAAGCAAATTATTTATAGACTTGGGAAAAATTTAATTATCTATCGGTTGAAATATTCTCAAAAAGCGTGTGAATAATTTCAGTGCGATATAAAATGCAATGGGGATTATTTGTACAATCAACCCTGCATATATGTTTTATAAGAAATACTAGTTTTCATTGCAATTAATAATCTGCATTGCTACTTGATATGTACAAAGGACACAATTTTTCTTCATACTAAATTAATAAGCTCCTCTTAAAAGTATTGGCAATAGTTGCGGCTAGTACACCAGCAGCACTTCAACAACACTAATACTTTTAATCATCCACAAAACAATTTTTTTTTACGTACATTAAATATTTGCCATCTGTCAAAGAAAAGCAGTTCATTTTGGGAGTTTCGCGATCGGTTTCCAGGTTGGTTTTCCAGAAAATATCGCAAATCTGGCTTTGAATTTGTACCGAGCTAGATATTTCTTGTACCTCACACCCACGTAATGTGCAAGAACCAGAGAGCAAAGAAAAAAGAAACCATCAAAGGCAGCGACAGCAGTAATGATTTTAATTACACGAAGAAGACGAAAATTCATTCCTTTCGAAACTGAAGAGCATTATTGAACATATGGTGGGTGAGTGTTGAGGTACTTGAGTCCAAAGGACGTAGTGAGCTGAGTTGGACCGTCTGTAAAACAGGCCAACGATGGGTGAATGGCGATGAACGTAAAAGCTTTCCATCATCAGTCACGGTGATATCCAGTCACGTGACTTTCAGATGTGTGATCAGTGCTCTTTATACTGCGATGAAGATCAACTTCTCGCATCGGTCAAATTCAAAGCTTAATTTATCTCTTATTCACTTATCGATATTAATCTTCACCATTTCAATGTAATATGAAGAGATTGCATGTAACATCTTCATTCCCTGGAGATAGTATCCACAGGTTTGACAGTGTTACTTTCTTTCAAGGAAAACGACTCTGGTAAATGGAATACGAAACTCTTTGGCAAAAACACAGTGAAACAAGCAATAATAACAAAAGAAGATGACAATATTCGGATGAGAAGATTTCAAATTATCTTCAGCTGCAGTTATGTCCACAAAAAAAATCGACTGTTATTGTTCGCCTTTTAAGACCACACCCTCTCTTTCAGTTTGCTTTTTATCAAAAACAGTATCCCATTTCGACATCGAGTTCACCTTTAGCCATCACTCTGAGGGGCACTCATCTGCTTGTAGAGTGGTTAGCTCAGATTCCGAGAGAGTCGAAGAGCCCTCCTTTTTTGGTCTTGGGTGGCAAAGGAGGCTCCTTTGGTTTCTTACCAATGCCCTTCGGTGGCAAAGGTGGCTTCATCCTAGGATCAGGGACCTTTCCCGCTTTTACATCATCGTACAAGTCCGCATACACCATTTCGTCACTGCTGTCCGGTTTGTAAGGCTGAAAGACAAAATCACCAGTGAATGAAAAGGAAAGATTGAAATAAAAGTATATAACTTAAATTGCCCATCCGTAAAAAATAAATTCTTGGCTTTTAAATATTCATGTATTCCTATCGCTTGATTTAGATTCATTGTCATACTTTAACTGTCATGTTCAGATTATTAGTCAGAGGCAGAAATAAAGTAGTCCATGAATCAAAAGATATCAAAAATAATTATAATTGTTGCATGTAATGTATATCAATATTTATAGAAAAGAGAAATTATTCTGTTCTATGAAAAGGACGTTAAATATTTGTTTTAAAATTTATTACAATGGATAAATAAATACCTCAATATCAAATTATATCCAATGCGCTTTCTATATAGTAATACTTGTTTCATGAGCACAGAAATATTATTATGCATTTTTTGGAGTTCCAGTAATGGCATTTTGATTCTTGAACTTATATTATAAGTTCAAAATTATGAAATTAATAAATGAACTTAATTGAATTATGGTTTTGTAATTATCTATTATAAAAAGTTTGCTTGGTTTTTAAGTATATGGAATCTTGTTACATTCTCGGATTAACTTTCCAGTTTTTTTATTATGACTAATAGCCTTATCTATTCAAAATAAACGTCTGTATTTGCTGTATGAATATTTTAAACTACACATATGTCTCTACTATAACTTTCTAAAATAAATTTTAGTTAAAACTATTCATTTGGTAACAGTTATTACGAATTCAGATGAACAATTAAAGCGGAAGTATTTCATTATTCATTTAACTTCGATTGAATTAGAAACGAATGTTAATGCATTTCGAATTGTAAGATAAAAAATAAAATATACTTTCACCGCATTTGTGATATAACAAAGTGTTTAAATCAAACAACATGTCTGACGAAATCCGATTGCTCAAAACAATAAAAATCAGGTTTTGATAAACCAGGAATGGTTCAGAGATTTTATTAAAATACTTTATGGTTCGTCTTTTATATGAACATTACATTTAAAAGGAACATAAAAGGAAAGATCTTTAATGGATGATACAACTCAACTCATTCATTCATCATAGGATGTCCTAATAAATAAACCTCTAACATTCTTTTATTGCCACTAAGAGCTATTTTATTAGCTGCTCGACAATAAAATAAAGTTGGTTAATGGTATTAAGTAATTTGAGAGAGTCTTTTACTTGTACTCCGCCTTTTTTAATTTGTTAAAAGAATGTTATAATTACGTTATATCGAAGCATTATACAATTCAGGTTATAATAAGAGCATCAATTAAGCGAAAGATTGACAGAGAACTACGATGGTAAAGGAACTTTGAAAATCTCAATTGATTCATGCCATTACGCAAACGAGATTTCTGTGGATAACAAAGCTTTTGAATGTGCATCACAAATAGTATTTTTTGCAATTGTTCTTGATTTCAAGAAGTTTCCATTTTTATACTTAAAATTTTTCTATTGGATTTTTGCCAATGAAATGAATATTTAATTCATGGAAATGGTAACTATGGAAAGAATTTAATTCTCTTTTCAAGAATTTTATTTACTTCAAAAATGAAGAATGGATATTAACTTTCATTTGAATGATTTCCATTCACATGATTCGCTACTTGATTCAAATCAGAAACTCTTGATTTTAATTTGATAATAGCTGAAATTTGGTATGCAATTTTTGTATCAGTAACACACTTTTTCAATGCATAAATTTCACACAAGTATTAAATTAACCTAAGAATTTTGACAATGTATATTAAGAACATTCCTTTCAAAAAATGTATTTAAAACTAATAAAGTATTCGAAATTGTTGTTTTTAATACTGATTAAGTAAGCATAAAACAATTTTAATTCATGCGCAATCAAGTAATTTAGAAGGGAATTCATAATATAATAAAGCAGTTAAATAAATAATTTGGTTTATAACACGGAATAAATTTAATATATAAATTTTTTTCAATTTCCTACATACTGAGGTGATACTACTTTGTATGAAGCTTTATATAACTTAAGAGAAATTGCTAATTTTTAATATATATGATCGTACACTTGCATAAAAGAGTTTTAAATATTTGATGCTCTTATTATAGATTTCCAGAATCATACATAATTTGGAGTTAAATTTTATAGAATAACAAATGGAATGTACATTTAAAGTTCTTTTGAAAGTAAGTTGTAGTAAAACATACTGTTAGTTATTGCTTACCTATTTTTACATTATGTGTTTTTTAGAAAATCCTTAACTAGACGTGAACTATATGTAAGATCTCTTCATTTTTAAGATTACTCATTGTGACTTTGATAACATAAATATTTATTCATTTTAGTATTTTAATTAGATGAAAAAAAATATATTGCAGACAAAATCCTAAAATAATTTCCTGTAATGTTAAACAAAAATTACTTCCACTGTGGCATGCATCACTGAACATCATTAATCATTTTTTGGTTATGAAAGAAAAAAGAACATATAGTTGAAGAATAAAATAAAAGACTACATAATTTTTATGTCTGTGGAGCAAAAACCAGGTTTCTGAGGCTTATTTCACCACGTAAAATTCTCCTCAACTACTGTATTTTTGCGTATTTATTTTATTTATCATAAAAACAACTGTAATAAAAGAGAACAAATAATAACGGACTCCATGAAAAGTTATTTTTCTACATCGTCAATCTGGCGTAAAAATTCTCTCGCTCTGTTTCACGTTCCATCAAACTGTACGAACTGCCGTTAATTTAGCTTTTGCGAGCTGATTTTTGGACGCCATTTTCTCCAAGCTCAAGTGGAGTTGAGGAGTCTTCTTTATCTCTAGTTCGCACTCAGCGGAAGTTGGTAAAAGATCGTCTGCCTTTTTCATTCTCAGATAAATCAGAAGAAAACGATAATAAAAAAACATTTATAGGCAGAACTGGGAAAGAATTTTTTCCTCCGGAAATTCCGGATATAGCATTCGGTCCGTTTTTAATGGGATAGACACACACTCATTTTTTTTTTATTTCTTCCTTTTCTTATGAAGAGAAAAAAGAAGATATAGAATATCTGGATGAGAAAAGTCAGAGAAAGGGAATTAAACTCATACTTCGATCTGCTCGATAAGAAGTGTATTTCAAGAAAAGAATGGAGTTACTATACATCATAAACAGTCATTGAAAGTAGGCCTTTTTTTGTTATCTTGAAGCTAAAAATATGAGTATTTTCCTTTCATAAAAATATCTTCTGTAAATTAAGTTTCAAAAAACTGTATGTCTATGATAGGAAACACAAATTAATGTAAAGACTAACCCAGTAAATATTAATTTACTTTATTTTGATAAATTAATAATTTATTATTTAAAATTAACAATGATAAAAACCAGTTACAATTTTTTTAAATTTAATTTAAAATTATTTAAAATTTGAATTTAGTTTTCTGCCATATGAAAAATGAAAGTTCTAATTTATGTGTCAATTTATTTCTTAATCATTGAAAATGTATCTTGTGAAAATAATGCATATATTAAAAAATAGCAAAATTATCCTATTCCTTATATATGTATTGAATGAAAACTAGAATTTAACTTTCATTATATGAACGTGAAGATAGAAGAAAGGCAGTATGTTTCGTATGCTTATTTAACTGATAAACATACGAAATTAAGCCACGATTTAAAAATTAGAAATATTTAATTTCCCTTGTTCTAGAAAGTATATAGACCTCCTGAATGCCAGATCTTTTCATATAAAGAAAGTAACAGTTGTTAATCAGGTAATGTGTTTAAATAAAATAAAAAAATACCAAAACCAATCCTTAATTGCAGTAGTATCCGAATTCTAATATTTGAATTTAAAATTCATATGATATATAAAAAAAGTCATCATATATATTTAACAGTCGATATTCGACCTAATTGCTTTCGTTGTATATTATATGAATTTTAAATAACCGTCAATTTTACAATGAGATAACATTTTAGAAAATTATTATATTTTTCTGCATTTTTTTCCCAATGAGACAGAATAAAATAATAAATAACTTAATGTCATTTTCGCTACTTTACAAAATATACCTAAACTTTCATATTTAACGGATGATCCTTTTTTAATAATAAAAACAGTATTTATGAAATGAATGCGAAATTATTTCTATGGAAACAATTAACATTTAAAAACTAATCTTAATAATTAATTTTGAAACAATATTTAAATCGTTATTATGATACATTGCATTGGCAATCTAAATTGAATGATTAGTCCAGATGATTTCTGCTCTTGGTATGAAAAATTTGGTTCATTAATAGAAGTGTAATATTCTCAAAAATGTAATTATTGGTTCAATTTCAAGTAATATATATATCTAGGTTGCGCTGTTATGTTGAATCTGAATATTTCTCATTTTAACAATTTTGTCAGATAATTTTCTTTTTCATGATCTGATATGTGTGAAATCATTACGTATTATTTTATCAAGATGGTTCGAACGAAACTTTTCGTTGCCATTTATTTTAGCAAAATCATAGAATGTTGTGAGGCAAATGTAAAAATAATTGTAGAATTGACAATTTTTTTTAAACTTTAGATGAAAAAAATATATACATATTTTATTTTGAGACTATCTTTTTCATTTTTAAATAAGTGCAAACTTACAATATCAGAAAAAAATATAAAAATAGTTCGAAATTTAGCTTCATGCAAAGCAATTACTTTGTATTTAATTAATATTTCCCTAAAATTAACATGTAAAAAATTAAAAATACTAGTTTTGAATACAATTAAATGCCCAAGAAATATTTTATATATATATTAATCATATATTGCATTCTTATTATTTATTTATGATAAATATATTAATTTTTCAATTAACCTTAAATTATAAAATAAATGCAAAATTGCCATCAAATTTTCATAAATTATTGTATGAAGAATCGAATTGATTTCGAAACAAGTTAAAATGTAAACTGATTTATAACCATTTTTATTTATGCATGCATTCCTACAATAATTTCTTCAAACTTTGTCGCAGAATTTCTTTTAGATTTCAAAGCTTCAAATTGCTGGTGATACATCATAAAAACGTACCTAAACGTCGAAATAAACGCTTTTCTAGGTACCATTCTATATTCCAGCAAAATTGAAGAAAAGATTCGAAAAAGTATTCCACATTTTTCCTTCTATTGCCTTCAGGCACATGAAACACGGAACATCCATTACACAGCCTGGCACAAAATGGCGGCAACTGAATAGGACACCAGAAGAATTTTTCGATTTCTGAGAATGGAGTGGAAACTGAGTTATTCTTCGTTTTAGATTATTGGCATTCGGAAACCATAAATTTTGAAGCTGCCACTACACCATAAATAAAACAAATTTAAAATACGTTTTTGTTTGTAGTTGAGATTTCGAAATCTGAATTTGTATTCAAGAAAAAAAAATCATAAAATACCAAAGGGAAAGCCTTACCACTCATTCAAAAATTATTATTATATATCCCAATGTTCGAAGTTTTCTTTAAGATTGAATGAGATTTGGGAGAAAGAAAGATAGAAACCGATTTCGTGTTCAACAAAAGGGTATCTCTATACTTTTACGAGAAAAGGAAGTTTAAATTGACTTTGATAAATAATTTCATTCGAAAAAGAAAATATTATAACATTCATCTGATTATCTTTCATAACAAAAGTTTTATTTCATTGCGATTTATCAAAACAAAACAAACTTTTCTAATGAAGAAATTTCGTTGCTTATCTAGTATATTATATAATATTTTTAGTGTTTATATAATATCTTAAGACTGACCAATTATGGCTTGTATAGTTATATTCAATTCATTTATCATTCATTACATGGTTAAATATGAAATATTGCTTAACCTGTTTAATTTTTTTTTAATCTAGTAATATTTTTAATGAGTATTTGAAAACATATTATTCTCTTAAAACTATTAAATAAATAAGTTTTCCTTAACATTATATATTTAATATTTTTGCTGATTATGATTCAGTTTAAAATAATATTTTTAATTGCAGGTAATAACAAATCTATATCAATATTAATTTTCGCTAAATTTATTTTTTATTTTTTACTTAAAACATAAAAAGTTATACTTGCATAGTTAAAATTGCTTTTATTTCCGGAGTTTCTTTTTCCCTCGCCTATATAAGTTTAAACATACAGTCATAAATACTTTACGCAATATTACAAATTACAAAATCTTATGAAATTCATTAGTTTGTAACAAGAAAGACTTTGTGACAGCCAAATTCAAAATTAAATATGTACTCTCTGTCATTTACAATTATATTTTCTATTAATATATAAACTCGTCCCATGAATTCATTTTGCAATAAATAAATGACCTTCGGATAAGAGCTTGAAAATTATTAAACTCTTGGAAAGTGTGCACATTCCGAAGTCTAGGTAGTAACATTTTAAATACATTCGTCGGGATGAATTGGCAAAATATGTACATGGTGATATGCTTTTCTTTTTATAATTTTAGGTGAAACTGATAGTAATAAATTTATTTATATTTTATAGTATTATTATTACTACCAAATTATATCATTAATATATTATAGTATTTGAATTTTATTACATAAAACATTTTGCGTCAGTTAAATCATCAAATGACAAAAAGTTTACTCAATGATTTTGAAAATTTTAATATAAACCGAAAAGAAATCTACTCTTAAAGTTGTTTAAACGTTATATTCCTATCAAAACAACCAAAAATAATAATTCTTAAATGATCTTTCTATACATTCAAAAGTTTCCAAAGTGCCTTTCTTCCCCCCAAATCAAAATCTTACCTTTGGCAGCCTCTGATGTGAACTTGAGCGTGGCATATTTGGTCAACTGTTTGCTCACAGGTTGTGCCTGATGAAATGGTAACGCCAAATCGGCATATATCACTGAAGACGGATTAGAACATTTCTGTAACATGCATTTCAAGCACAACATGCAATGGAGATTAATCATGATCAGTACAAAACACATAGTAACAGAGCACACGAGACAAAACATATAGTACAAATCACTCAATACAAAACTCACAGCAAACTATTCTAATAGTTAGTGAAACATGCAATGATAACATTTCATAAAGTTTTTAAATCACAAATTGCTTCCAAACAGTATGGGTTCGGTGACTGAAAACAAATCACTTAAGACAAATTGGTATTTACGGAAGTTCTGCCAAAACCAATGAGCAGGATTAATGGGGTTGTAACAATGAATCAAGAAAATGAAGTCAATATCTCCCGGTGTCCGCCATTACAGGATGAATGGGCACTTCTTCCGTAAAGTCAGACTCTCTTAAGTTGACTCGGTAGAGCGTTTTATGTCTCCAGTTATTGTCGTCGAAAGTGATACGATAGAATTATTTCATCGGATGTTGCATTTTTTTTTTCTCAACGTTTACTACTCCTACGCGAGATCATAAATCGAAAAAATGGTATTAGTTACATCTTAAGATAGATTTTCGTTTTCCTGAAATTCTGTTTCTCATTTCATGAAAAAGACAAAAGTTTTTATTTTTTATTTTTTGAAAAATAATAGTTTTCTTGTACATGTCTTTTTCGATTACCGTTTTATTTTTGTACTCGAAAGACAGTATGAAATAATGCTTCTTTTTCGATTTACAGAAACGCATTATTTTTTTAAAAGATGTAAAGGAAGAACACTTGGAATTTTAATAAGAATTTTCTGTAAAGTACTTTCGTTTGGAAATTTAAATTAAGAAATATGTAATATGAAATAGATCTTACTGCTTTGCAATTTTTAAATTGCGATAGATAATAGAAGAAATCAAAGAACATGAATTGATTAAATACTTCTTTTTTCTTTGTTTATTAATATATTCTGTATTTTTAACTGCAAAGTTACAGCTAAATGAATAAGATTTAAATTAAATGAAATTTTCAGAGATTTGAAATAACACTTGAATGAAATTTTAAAATGTGATATAAGCATATAATCTTTAATTCTTTTAACATTTATTGAGAAATTATATTTTATACTCTTTTGAATGAGTACCAAAAATTGCATATAAAAGTAACGAAGTTCCAAACTTCTTTCAAATTACACATCTTCATAATCTGTTTTCCCACTAAGTGGAATATTAAATTATCCGTGGGCATTGAAATTTTATTAAAATATGAATATACGCTTGTATTTCTCTAAAACAGAAAAAGGAGCTATTCAATTTTGTAATGTTGATTTCATTCTATAATTAGAACATTAATGAGTTACGAATTTGGCATCATTAATGTATATCCGACTTACCTACTATGTGTGTTCAGATTAGTTCAAACTAATTATCTTTCTTTATACTTATTAAAAAAACTGGCTTCATAATTTTGAATCCTGACCAGCTGAGAAGAAAAACGCCGACATATTATTCTCCAAATTAACACACCCACTTGATATTATTTGATACACGACGGTGGTTATTCAATGTTTAATAATATTTGATACTTGGTTCGAATTTACATATAAATATTTAATCAATGAGTTTCAATTTCCAGCAGCCCGGAGTTTTGTTATTGAAACTTATTATACATTTTGAATCGGAAATTTCAATTATTTTATTCTATCATGCATGTCTGCATTTAATATCAAGTTTAAATCCAAATATTTGCAAAATAACATGTTTATAACTGCATAAGTCCGGAATAAAAATTTTGATTGGTACTGCCACCATTTGTTATATATTTTTATGGGGACGAACCACAGAGATTGAAAATTGCGATTCGGTTCACCTACCTGGGAGCTACCCCCATTTTTTCTGGGATGGGGTAAAACCTCTGCCCATTCTGGAGAATCGGGCACTACCCCATGCTGTGGGCAGGGCTCTCTTTTCATAGAGCCACCCGATATCCACCGTTGGTCTGAGCTGTTCCACTGCTGCTGAGACTGTTGGGGGTTATAGTCTTGTCGACAGTACAAGACATTCTGATAGGCACGAGAAAAATCTGCAGGAAGTGACTGCCTCATGCGGGCACTTGGAAATGAAGGCACAGGCTGGTGGAAGCAGAGTAAGGAAAACACACAGGCATGCAGTTAGTAGATTTCAAGGAATTCCATAAACAATAAGGGCATTTTTGTTAATATGTGGAAGGGAATATCACATTGTTGATAGTATCAACTATATAATTACTTCTGAAACGACATAAACACTAGTTTGAAACTTTCAATTAAGGCACAATTTGTTTCTACGCATTTGAGGTTCGAATAGAGTAGTTTTAAGTATCTTTGGAAAAATTCGTTAGTAAATCATATTTTTAATTAGAGATTGAGATTACTTGAATATAAGTCTGAAATCATGATTTGATACCATACAAGAAAGAGCAATTTCATGACATTTGCTATTGAAAAATTTCAAAGATCCTTAAATCAGTACACTACTATATTAAAATCATCAACAGAAAAAATAATCATGATTTTTTTTTTCTTACGGCCGGGAAAGGTAGAACGTTTATTGCATCCGAGTACCCATCATGTTGAAAGCTATACCGAAGGACAAGAAATATTTAAGACTAACATCAGTATCGTAAGGCTATAATCATATCATAGGCCCTATTAAATTTCCAAACTTTACAAAATATTGAAAAATGATAACCACTGCGTTTTTGCTACAGAATAAAGAAAATTAATGTATAATTATCATTTCATACTTTCACGAGTTTTCAGTAATATCACTTGGTATCCACCATATTTTATTATAATTCTATATAAATAATGGATTCGTTAAAATGAGAAAAAAAATAAGATTTCATTAATTTTTTTCTACCTTTTCAATGGGTAAACGTCAGCTTATTAAAAGATGTACAAAAAAATTTCGGGGTTTTGTTTATACAAGATGGAAAAAAGAATTTAAAAAATGAAGCTTGCTTTATTTTAAAATATGAAGCAAGCAGCATTTTTAAACTGTAAATTTGAAATTCTTCTTAAAACTGTTGCATTAAAATAGCAGAATAACTAAAAAAAACAAACAATGTTAATAAATATGAATAAATTCTACTTTGTTACGTAGCTAAAATTCTTTACATTTATTTAAAATAATTTGAAATTGAGGATTTATTTTAACACAAAAAATACGAATCATAATAATGCATACTTCAAATATATCACAACTTTATAAAAATATTAATCGATATATTTCCATCCTTCAAATATAAATACATTTGAAAGATGGAAGGATTAGTTACAAGATTTTTAATCTCTCAGAAATTAATATTCTAAAGCATATTTGAAAAAAAAAAACACTTTTTCTCCAGTATTAAATTATTTTTTCGTTTAATATATATTATTTCATGAAAATTATTTAACATTTTTTTTAATCAAAACGAGATTTTCTCAGCATTATCATAAATGGAAAATAGTATGCAATTTTCAAAGTTTAATAATATTCATCCTTTTTTCTTATATGAAGCACTATTTGTGATTGCACATTATTCATTTTGAATAATTTTAAGAAGAATGTTATTTCAATTAATTCTTCAAATACTGACATGGAAAAAATTAAATAATAAAAAGAATTCATTGTTGCTATTTATATAAAATAATTCTTTTTTATTTATTTTGTTTTAGCTTCACTTTTCCATATTTATTATACAATTTAATCATGCTATAATAAATTTATATTAGTATTATTTTAAACAAATTATAATACTAGAGAAAATTAAATCTTGCTCACTATCAACTCCTAACGTAAATTATTATTACTTGCAAATACAATTTGTTATTATATTATTAGAAAATATTTTTGATCAGTAATATTCTTGAAAATAAATCAGAAAATATTTAAACTTCATTTATTATAAATATGAATTAAATTATCTATTACTTTTGAGTTTGAAAAGATTGTTAGGAAAATAAGTTCTCTTAAATTTAATCAGTGTTTAAAATGTTAAAGATTTTAGTGGAACAGTAACTGGTTATCATTTTCTTCGAATTTCATGAGAGGACTTTAAATTATAAAGAAATAAAAGCTATGAATAATATAGTTTAAGTTTCTATTATTGAGTTTTTAATAATTTCTTCTATTAATTAATATTCTTCAGGAAATATAGTAATGAAAGACATTAGATTTTTAATTCTAGAAAATCTAATAAATGAATAAATCGTAAATCATTCCGGCTTATTCAATATAGAAAGTATTTGAATAAAACATTTATTTTGGAAATGTAAATAAACTTTCAGAAACTAAAAGTAAAATATATTATAATTCGTAAAAAAAAATTCAAAAGTTAATGATAAAGGTCTCTTTTTGATATTTTAACTTCCTTTCCTCAAAAATATAAGCATAGTAATCTGCTTTTTATATATTTACTAATGAAAAGATTCTTTATTTTGAAATAAAAATTGGTATTTAAAAGTCATATTATTTATTATTGAATTTTTAAATGGATTTTACTTTAATTCAAATATGAAGATCCTATTAATATTTTCATTTTTAAACTCCATATAGATATGTTTTTTTTCTCGTGAAATAATCATAATTCTATTAAATATTAGCAACATAAATTTATACTGTGAATTTCTATTTAAATAGCATTTCCTAATGTGAGTCATTAAAAAATATTTCGTTTATAACGAAATTACTAGGCTTCGAACACCTTGCAACCATAAATGGCGTAGCAATTTTAAATATCTCGCAGTGCCTTCATATTCCGATGTTACTTCATAAAAAGCTTGAGTAAATGCTCAGATTCCAAAATGCAAAACCATGCATTTTAATAAATAAAAAAATATTCCGCGAGTCATCTTACCCCTTGTCGATGGAATGGCATGTTTTCATACATCACGTTTCCTTCCGATTCGGGTGCAGAAGGACCATTTTGTTTTGGATCTACAGGTGCTCCACTCACATTCTGATATAAGCTGTCCCCTCCCGTGCCTAGAGGTGTTTTGCCTGGACTACTGAAATCTGTAAAGAAAACATAAGAAAATAAATTATTTACATTTCAGTATAAAAATAGCAAGTGCACTTTATATCAACATGTCTTTCACTAGTCAGCTAATGTTACCGCTTTTTAGATCTGTGATTAGTTGGTCTAAGCTAAGAGCCGAGTTAGTGCAGCAAGTATCCAAAGAAAATTAAACTTTATAATAATTCGTTGAAATACCGAAGATTTCTTGTTTTGAGGCAATTTGTTTATACATTTATGCCATGCAAATATGTAATGTTAATATGATAAATTAAATTATTTTAAAGTGCTATTATATTCTTATAGAGTAAGCACTTGTAAACACTATTTATTCAAATAAAAATTATTAAAAACTTTTTAACAATCCATGTACACTTTTATAAGGATTCATTTTCTGCCCTATTATATAATAACATATGCCATTAAATATTATATGTTTCATCAGGAATTATATTTAAAAAATTTTATTTCGTATATACCGTGATTATCCAGTGTTTAAAAGTCAAAATATAGATTTGATTCACTTTCTCTTGTATAACTCATATTTCTTCTAATTATACATAAAATCCATTTTACTCATAAAAAATAACATTTTTAAGCATTGAGTTTTACAAAATGCTTTATTCTTGAATGAAAAAAAAAACTGTTTTATTCTTATAAAGTATATACGTCCAGTAAATGATTACATGTTTGTATTCAAGTATATTTCGCAAAAATGTATTTCCACAAATAAGTTTTTATTATGTATAATTGTAATAGGTGTGGTATTCGGTTTTCAAGATGTAAATTGTTAATGTGAATTTTCATGAATAACGCATTTATTAGTTATTATAATTTTTTGGGGATATATAATTAAAATACTTATGTCTTATTCCTTCGTATTAAATATGCAGAAAGAAACCAGAAATCTGAAAGAGAATGTTTTATATATTTTGTTAAATATTTTCATGAGTTATGTTCTATAAAAATTAAATGAAAACTGAAACTTTCTCTCTCTATACTGGATTTGCTTTTGTCCATTATAATTTTTTTCTGAAGATATATATGATTAAGAAAGATTATATTTAATGCAAAATTTGGCACGAATAAAATGTCTTAGAATAAATTATTTTTATTTATTAATTTAATGTATTAGTGAATAATATATATTAATTGAAACTATTGTTATAAGTTTATAAATCACGAAAATATTAAAGATTATCATTATCTGCACTATAATAAAACTGATTCCAACATTTCATTTCGTTTATTTCCCTTACATATTTTTCTTAAAAATAAAATTTATATACAATATACATTGAATGCGAGCTGTTAATAAAGCTATTTGCAGATTCAACACAAAAGTGAAATAAATTGTGGCTTTATATAATTCCAATTTAATATTCTATGTCTCAACATACATGTAACTACATAAATTTACTTGTCCAATCAGCATAAATGAATGATACCTGTAAAGAGGAAGCTTATCAATGACCAATTAAATAGCAGTTATAGGCTTAGAAAAGTCAAGATCTTCTAATTTAAAGGACATAAATTTTGCTTCAGGCATCCAGGACCCAACAACCTACAACTCTAGTTACTTTTAATTATTAACTAGTCAGTCATTCTCAAAGTTGCCTGAAGACAGATGTTCTAAGCACAAGGAATGACCTAAGCGAAAATTTGATATTTCCTTCAAGTAGCGCAGTGACAAAGATTCATTTATCTTTCTCATGTGAAATTACCTCTCAAGATGCCGGAAGGTTAAATGTACACCTCACCCGCTTAAAAGCTGATTTTGGTAAAATGTTTTGGTGTTAGCAGAAGTTCGAAAGTTTAATGGAATCTGTTGAATTTGAATGCGGAAATGTACTGAAACTTACGTAGTTTAAAATGCAACATGTGGCATATCTTATTATAAAATCAACATAGAGGATCATCGAAAGGGGTCTCTTAATTTTATTTATTTTTTACAAGCTGGAGAAAATTTATACTTCCGAATATAATGGTGAAATGGTATGGATGTTGCTTTCGTAAATTATTTTGCACATAAACAAACTTTAGATTATTATCCTGATTTTGACTTGAGAATATTTTGTGAAAAATCATTCGTCTATCATTAACATCTGTCATTTCGAACTATGGCAAGATGAGTAGAATGATATATAAACCAACGCACTATATACCAAAGCCCAGTTAATATTAATTAGATATAAATTAAATATTGGGTGGCTCGGAAAGTAATTTCGTTTTTTTCCCAACAGAGGATTTAATTGTATTTTGTTGCACCCAACTTCACATTTAAGCCGTATAATTTTTATATGCTTTGAGAGCTTATATAGCAAGGCTTGTGTGTGAAAAATTCCAATTAATTCAGGCTTGTGTGTGAAAAATTCCAATTAATTCTACGCAGTAGTTTTTGGTTGGTTTCCTTTTAAATATGGAGAGCGATAAGCAGCATTTTCGACATATCTTACTGTTTTACTACAGAAAGGGTAAAAATGCTGTTCAAGCCAGAAAGAAATTGACCGATGTGTATGGAGAAGGTGTGTTGACAGTACGCCAGTGCCAGAACTGGTTCGCTAAATTTTTAGACGGTAAAACCTTCACTTCAAATGAGGAGGTCAAAAACCACCTCGATCAGTTTTTTGGCAGCAAAGACCAAAAATTTTATGAGCGTGGAATTATGCTACTACCAGAAAGATGGCAAAGGGTGTTAGACCAGAATGGCCAATATATAATTTAATAAAGTATTTGTTTATTATACGAAAACTGTCTTTCATTTTTACACAAAAAAAAAACGAAATTACTTTCCGAACAACCCAATAATAAACATTCGATTCTTAGTAAAAAGACAATGATTTTGTAAGAAAACGATAAGTTAGTGGTTTCATAAAACTATAAAACAGCATTTTTGAAGAGTGTTTTATAAAATTGATCTTTATTTTAATTCCAGATTTTGTTTTGATAATTTCATCAAAATCAAACAGATTTAATCCACATTTAGCCAATACAAGTTATTTATATGACATATTATGAGCCTATAATTATGTAAACGTGAAGACCATAAACAGAAAACAGGATAAAAATGTATAAATATTTATCTACCCTGGCTATTGTATATTGTAATTTTAATACATAATTAAACATTTTAAAATTATGTATTTTAACAATAGTTTTGAAAACAGTATTTTTAATATGTTCTGATTTCTAAATTCATTTTAATAAATCTAGATAAAAAAAAATTTATTTTACCAGAAAATTTGATCTCTTACGAAATAGAAGCTTATAAAATTCTTTTCATTTTTGAATTCTAAAATAAGTACTCTATTGTAAATAATATTTCAAGTACAATTGTAATAATATGCTTATCAAACAAATTTGCTTATAATGAGTGCATTTCCACAAACTTTATCCGTTATTTTCGAACTAACGTAACAAATATGACAGATACATTGAATAAAGAACTAATAAAACTTTAGATGAAAAAGAAAAGGGTTGCATTCGAAAACAAGACGTCAAGTAACAGTTCTACTTCTTTTTCTTCATTTGGTGAACATTTATTCGCCATAATTAATGGTCTGCAGCATTCGCAATATCGTCTTTTCAATTAACCATCGGAAGGGAATGAGTCAAGTTGTTGCCTCGTCGAATTTGCCACGATGGCTTTCACTGGTAATATCAATATCCCATTTAAACAATCAGCTGATTCGATTAACGGAATTGACTCAGAGGTAATTAATCTCAATTCTAAGAGGCTAACCCCTTGATAGGATTGCGACTGGCGCTCTCGTGCCGTGATTCAAAGTGACAGAAATTGCAAACATAGAGTATCTCTTACGATAACATTCGCTCAGGAAATCTATGGCAATTAGTTACTCCCTATGTCAAAGATAAATTGGTGCTCCCTACTTTATTTCACGATCGCCGTAGAGATGGGTCATTTTCGATACTCATAAGAAAGTAATTACTGCGGGTTACAGTAATTCAATATTTCCTTCGGTTAATTCTCGCCCATGCGATGGATTTTTGATGCACAAAAATGGATAAGATTAGTTCTCTATTGCTGAATCCCAATAAAAATGAATTCATTAGTATAAATCCTTGTTAATATCGAATAATATAGAGAAAGTGTTTTGTAATCACTGAAAATAATAAACACAAGAATTCGATAACTTTTTTGATCTAGGAACTTTTTTGGCCGAATTTTCACACGATAACTAAAACATTTCACAATCACAAAGGTGGAAAATTAGGTACACCTTCTTTATACTGAAATTATAGATTTTTTTTTTATTACCGAATTTTGGATGATCAATAGAAGAGAAGTACATCGATTTTATATTCTTATAAATTTGATAATGGTAAAAGAAAAATAGTTAGATGAATTTTGGAATGTGATATTTGCACAAAAATGTAGACAGACGTATTTTGAAAAGAAAATGTTATGACTCAAAATTTATATTCATTTCACTTATAATGACCATAAACGATATAATGTAGATATTTATAAAAAGTAAAGTGTTGGATACTTCAGCTAGAATATATATGATACGTAATTCCTTTATTAAATTATTGTTGTATTTAAAAAGTTGTTTCATTGTAATTATTGATTTTATAGAAAATATAATTAAAGTTCCATTCGTATTCATTTATTGAAATACTTTTCAGGAATTGAAAATACTATTTTTGTGTGAGAGAATGTATTTAAATTTTGTAAATGTTCTTTCCTAAACCTTTAATAATTAACTGTATATGCATATTTGCTAGTATCAAGAAGAAGTGAAAAATTACCATCACACCCAACAACATTTCTAATGAAAAGGAGGATTAGCATTTTAGAACTTTATTACGCGGTCATTATGATTCCCATGGATTACCAGAACAAGTTCCATAAGATTAAAATAGGGTATTTTTCGGTAGTAGAAAAGCAGCCAAACTATGAAGAATTTCTCAATAAGAGCTATTTCTAGGTAATTAAGAAGTGCTTTCAAGCTTCTAAATAAATTTAACATCAAGGTAATTAAGTAAGAAAGTAAACAAAAGCATTAAAATGATATTTATGTTGGAGAAATATACATCACGGATATTGTGTTAAAGACACGGAAATGAAAGTATGGATCAACACGAAATTTCATTAATGAAAGCGCATAAAGTAACACAGAAAATGCATTGATACAGTTAAAATTAACTGCCTTTATAATCATATATTCTATTTTATTGACGCAAACTGTCTCTCTTAAATTTCATTGAACTAATCAATATTTAATCATTTAATTTGTTTTTAATGATGTTGTATAATATAGCCCCCATTTTGTGATATTTAAAGTATAAAATGATTTTTCAATTAAAAATTAAAATAAACAAATTTAATTAAAATGGTAATTAATTAAATAAGATGCACAGAGGAATATTAACATTCATTACACTTAATCATTTTTGAATAAACGAAATGAGAATATAACTATAATTGTGAAATTAATGGAATGGAACAAATGTCTGTGAATCTGTTCTGATTCGAAGGTGCACTATAATTACTTTGACATGGTACACCAAGATAGATTAGATTCAGAATTTAAAATTCTAAATCTTGGACTAGACATTCTAAGGATATGAGTTAATTTTTTAGCTTTGATCTGTAACTTTTTAGTGTCGTTGAAAATATACAAGACATGACATTGAGACAACTGGCATGATATATGGCGAAACATTATAAGTTTTGATGACTTGCGCTGAAGATTCGTTACTACAGCTAAATTTATAAATCGCCATTTTCTTAATTTGATCTTCGAATGATAATGGCAACAAAATATTTGAATGCTTCATTCGCTTTATTTTCATTGAAGAATGGACATTTTCAAAAGTGACAATGTTTCAGTTTACAAGACTGCTGAGAAATGTCGATGGTAAAATCGTTAATTGAATGGTAATGTATCCAAAACTGACATACAACTCAATTCTTCTTAGCTTAGCGATATGCATTTTAGATGTTGCCTTCTTAAGTATCTGGAAGTGAAGGGAGATTGACAAATGAATAGTAAAGCAACTCAAACTTGCCAACAAATATCATTTTCAATAATTCATAGTCTTCCAGTCTACAGGATTACAATTTGTTACATCTGCGGTTAAAAATTACTTGAATTTAGTTGTCTTGCCATTGTGTCAATCAAACTGTACTGGCCATAGCAGATATAGAAACTGGTGTATGCTATTTTTTAATGTTTTAAAATTCCCCTTTCATTTTACTCTTTTTATAAATATTTTTTTTTTATTTTAGGAACAAATAATAATGAGTTATTCGTATTTCTGGTGTGTGCATAGACGTTGCTTAAATAATACTAGTTAGAAAACAATCATAATTTCTTTTAAAAACTTTGCCACATATTTATTTATTAGTTGTTATGCAGATTCCTGAAGCTTATTTTTAAAATAAAAGGTTGAGGAAAATTAAGATTTATTTATAGAAAAAAAATTCTAATAATAACATTTGTTTACCTAAAATTCTTTTGATTCACACAAAAAAATGTTAGAAATACTACATTTTTTAAAAAAAAATTAATCCTCTTTAAAAATGAAACTTTCTGCCAAGATTCTTTTTGATAAAAATGCATACACTAAATACATTTTTCAAAAAAAAAATCCCATTCCTCTAAGTTTTATGATGACAGTATTGTAATTTCCTACAAATTTTAAGAAAAGAAAAATCTTCAATACTGTTAAAAGAGCATCTTTGCTATGTATCGCTGTTATATTCAAAATTCATATCAGGATTCTTATAGAAAAAAAATTGTAAATCTCGAGCTACGCCTCCAAAACTGCAACTCTGCTATATAGCATTCATATGCAAAAAAAGGAACCTCTTAGGAACAAATTGAAAAACATAAGAAACGCAAATGATTGAAAAGAATTGTCTGGGAACACGTCCGTGAATGTTCACTTCAGTAAAATATATGTAGATTCTGATGTAAGGCTCACTACGATACTAAATGCAATGACCAATTACAATAGCTTAGAAAAAGAAGTATTTGTCTCGAATACCGTATAAGGAATGTACAGAATAGGTTGCTCTTTGATCGTACTATTGTTGAAGAAAACCTTCAAGTTTCTCTATTTCCTTTTTTTAACGTATGAAGCTGTATAAAAGATGCTGATTGTTTGAAAAACTGCGTAGGTTAACAAGACTTCTTTGGAAAGATCTCTTACACACACACACA
>JAPMOR010016210.1:128488-143899 GCA_026543865.1 Argiope aurantia | reverse complement strand
TTCTTTTAATCAAATGTCAGCAAAATTATGAATCAAAACTTTATTTAAATTATTTAACTAACAGATTGTTAAATTGGAATAATATTTAAAGACTTAAATATCGTCGAGAATACAGAAATGTACAGAATTTTAAATCTCTAGCAATTACAAAATAAGTGAAAGTTTTACAAATATTTTTAAAAAAATATTACAAAATTTCATATTTAGAAACATAAAACATGTCAAATTAAATAAAAATGTCTAAAAATATGTTATGCAGAGTATTTTCAGGTCCCATAGTTTTTACTTCATAATCAGTACAGAACTTAACAAGTGCTAATATAAATGTGATGATTTTTTTTTTTACAAACTAAAAATTTTTAAAAAATTACTTATTTTTACATAAGAAAATTTTAAGTAGAAGTAAGTTAAATTTTACTTACGAAAATTTGCTGAATTAGGCATTCTGATAACATATCGTTCCATTATATACAAAAAAAAATTGAAATAACAGATTAAATATTGAATTAAATAACCGAACTGACGTAGAGTGGATGTTACAAGAAAAGTTTTTAGCTAATCTAAAACTAATTTTCGATGTTATTAAAATTCTTATGAGAATTTACTGATTAATAACGGAACAATGCCCTTTTTTCCTTTCCTTGACGTAAATTTCATAATTCATGTAAATGATTCTACTTCTCCTTAATATATATGCCAATAAAAATGTTGTTGTTTGAGCAGAGCAATATTCAATGTACGTTTTACGATTCTTTTGGAATTAAGTAGCCCCCAAAGGTTAATTCAACTTTCTTTTATTATCACTTTTATCAGAAATCATAAAAATTATTCCATTGTTAATATAATTCAAGAGAATAGTCATAAAACAGGGTGCATTGTGGTTTCATAATCCTATTAAGAATTCATGGATCAGTTCCAAATAATGCTTTTAAAAGAACACTGAGTTGAATGAAAAGTAATGCTCAAATGACAATAGATATTCAAAATAAGGATCAGAATGGTATATGGAGGAGTATGAAGATAATAAAAAATAAGTTCTTTCTTTCTTAAATGTTACAAGAATTTATAGGATAATATTCAGTTTCAATAATGTATTGGAAGCTAAAGCTTCATCAATAAGCCTTTTGTTTGTTTTATTAGATACAAAAAGAGTAACAGAGTTTTTTTGAGTAACATATATCATGGTTTCTCTGTTGCCTAAATTCTTAGTATGTATTACATGAATGGTTGAAGCATATAAAGTTTATGCATATTTAATACATAATTTTTTAAACTATGTATTCATTAAAGAATTATAAAGAATATATTTTGAATATATATTCCAATTAGCTATGTTGTTTGTAATTCGTATATACTATGAGAAGTTACAAAATTTTTCCCAGAAAAACAAGTAAGTGAAAAGGTTTGATAGGTTTGTTAAGTGTTAAAAAATGATTAATATGGTTTCATTCTTTTTAAAGCAGATTTTCGAATAAAAAATTGCTATTCATTTTCTTTGTATGGCATCCATATAGTTTCTTAATCGCTAATCAAAATAAATAATAGCTTAACTTGAGGGAGACAGAAACAATTAAACCTCCGAATAAAATAAATTTTTGCAATTTTACCTCTATGAAATGCGGTGTATCTCGCCGATGATTATTAAAATGAATAATGTGTATAGGTTTAAAAGACAGAAAATACATAAATTGACTTTTTAAATTTTAGTTAAAACTGAACTCATGTTTTTTCCCCCAAAGAGCCTGGGTTTATTATTATTATTTTTTTTTCGAAATTTCGGCACTCATTGAAATTTTTTCCATTGCAATCGTATGATATCTTATACTACAATATTTACAAGCACTATGAAAATATTAAACCTATTTTTTTATTTATTATTTACTTATAATTTTGTGAAGGTGTATATATAATGAAAAATATCGCATGTTTATCAGAATTCCAAGTTATAGTATAGTCAAATTTTTTAAAAAAAAATATTGTTGCTATAAATTTATAAAAAATAAAATTAATTCTCTGTAGTTTTTGAATTTAAAATAGCCTATTATACTAATATTGAATTGATTTTATTCGGAATACCTTTTTCTGAGACACCGATTTATAATTATGATCTTAAACATTTTCATATTATTTGCTGATAGAAGAGAAATACTTTTCGAAACAAATATTTTTCTTCCTTTTATTAAGAAAAGACATTAATACGTCCATGCAAAATAAGTTTTATATCAAATATAAAATTTATTTCCATGAAAATCTCTTTTATTTACAATTGAAGTTTTGATGATTTTCCGACATATTCCCTTAAGTAAAGGATATATTTTCTTAAAATATTAGCTTTTTATTTAATTTATCATGAAGCAACAATTAATTTAAAAATTTCTGCAAAATATTATGCTTGTAAAAGGAATGGGAAATGCTTATATTTTTTTTAATTCAATCTTTTCAGAAATAATTACAATGTTGAAAATTTTTAGAAGTACAAAAGAAAAAGTTACTATGAATTATGACGAATAAAATTAGTATTCTGCAATTTTTTGAGATAGTAAGTACTGCCATTATCACTTTAGCAAAACTAATCGAACTTAAAAACACCCTTACAACAAATTGTGTAAAACTTTTTTGAGAACAACAATACAATATAAAATCCCAATAAAATGCCTTAAGTATCTTAGAAAAACTATAAAAAACTAAAATTATTCGAATATGTTTTACTTCCTCGAGGACTTTATGAAATGCCTGGAGATTCTATAGAATATAAAGGCAAAGTACAAAAAAGAAATTATTATTTACCAGACATGTATTCCACAGAAAAAAATATTATTTCGGAAAATAATAAAATATACATTTAAAAAATCTTTTATTGAAAATGTGCTATGGAAAATGAAAGCTTAAAAGCAAAATGTATGTCTTTATTATGAAAGAAAGAAAAATAAAATATAAATCTTCTTCCTGTAACATGAAAAAGAGATTATTTAACTTTGTATAACTTTTCTCTTATAAATATAAAGCAGAATTATGAAAAAGCCTTTACTAAAGAAACATCCATCTTCCTACACGATATTCGAAGCGAATCAGTTATGTTATTTCAGAGTTTGCTGGTTTGTCATTGTAAATAATGTCAAAGATATGTATAAAATATTAATTGTCTCATACTTTGCCTTTAAATGCCTAAGCTTTCTTCACGCATAATTCCAAATTAGAATCTTGCCGGTAATGTTCAAACGGATTAAGACTTTGAGTAATAAGAACATAAAAACTTAAAGATGCGGAATAGTATAGATCAGAGTTTGATCTGCACCATTCTATAAAATCTTGAAATCATCTCTGTCTTGCCCCAATTTGTAAATATACGATATAGTCTTAACAACTTCATTAGGGCACGCATTAGAAAAATTGTTTTAAAAATATTTTTTTTCTTCATAGATTTTCTTTTTGGTCCATAAAACTTCTTTCAGAAAAAAAAAAAAAGAAAGAAAGAAAGAAAGGGGGAAAAAAAGAAAGAAAAAAAATTAACGTCTGCTATTTGTCTTCAGAAAATTTGAATGCTTCGGGGTTGAAGTTGATCGCTAGTTTTAAATGTCTGGGAACCCCAGTGTAGATGGCATGAAAAGTAAGTGGAAAATTAACTTTTAAAATTTTATTCATCTACGATAAATTAATTTATATTTATAAGAATAATTTTGGGATAATTATATGGAAAGATTCAACATAGAACAATATAGGTTTTAATATGAAATAACTTATTTTTGTAAGATCAGAGACTTGGTATATTGAAATCACAAACTGATTACTATGATCCGCCGGAAAGCACACTGAAAACCCTGAATGACCGTACCGCTTTGCAACACTGGCAGAAAATGTAGTTGAGTCCTAATGGTCATCACCTGCCACGGTACAACCTATTCCTAAGGAAGTAAGTCCTGTCATTGATGGGAGGAGACAGACCCCCACCTTTTCGCGTACCCACAAGTGTGGAGAGAACACTACCATGCCGAAAGCTTCTCATACTCAATTATGAAGTGCGGACTTGATATATTGAAAGAAGAAAGCCCCTAGTACGAACTGTAGTATTAATTAAGAATATAAGCATCCAGCATATTTCATTTTCAATTAAATTTGCCTAAATGCAATCAAGACCTTGAATTTCTTAGTACATTTTTATCGTATGCAGCATTGGAGGAATTTTATATTGGACAAAACTGATTTTCTTTTCCATTTTGCATGCATTTTGTTATTTTTTTATGGAAAATATTCTGATCTGTGAATTTTTTTTTCATTTGAAATACGAGCAATAAGAAATAAATGACGGAAATTTTTATTCACTGGCACTGAATAAGACTCTTCTCTGAAAATGAAGTAAAAATAAAATTAGCCTGTAAAGGAAACAGCAATTCAAAATAAAGTAACTTCTCAAGGCTATAATACTCGATGCATTTCCAAAGAGATAAAATCCTTCAGAGATGTAAAAAACTAAAGGAAAATCGTATACCTCACAGGAAGCATTTCTATCTTATATTCCATAAACATGTTAACCCCAAGGAACGCTTGAAGTAAATTTTTTCCCACTAAAACTTAAATCCGTCCTTTTCCCAAGAAAACATACCAACATTTTTCCCTCTTCATCTTAATCTTAAAAAGAGAGGGAAAAAAGATATGTCATGAGCGTAATCAAAGCAACACGTCATGCACTTCTTTTTATTTACTTTGCCGAAGGCAGTGTTTGCGATTCTAGGAGAATTCCTTTTATTTTTCCTTTTTTTTTTGCATATATTTTCTAGTTCTCCTTTTTAGTGTCTAGCTCTAACTTGATATGCAATGTATCTCATTTTTTTCTCCGTCTTTTTTATACGCAAAATGAAGGAGACGAAAAAAAATTTGGAAGAGGAGGAGGGGTGAAAAACTCTGAGCTTGCTGTTTGAATGATTAGCCGTTTAGGGATGGAAATTGTAACCCCCTATTCTTCGGTTGTCTTTCCATTCTGGTTGTTGAGAATGTCTAACTAGATCTCATTGTGGTTTCTTCGAGGAGAGCTTTAGGGGTGGAAAAGGGCTTTATTAGGGTTAGTTTGTTTTCAACTGAAGAGGGAGGGTCGAGTGGTCGTTGATGTAAGTCTTCTTTTTTCTCAACGCCGTTTCATCCCAAAGGTATACATAATAATAATAATAAATGTTGTTTTCTTACTGCAGGCCCTCTCTAGCGATTTCAAACAATAGTTTACTATTTATTTATTTTATATTCTTATTTAAGACTCTACTATATAATTTATAATCATACTACATTCTGGAGATAAACAGATGTGCCGCATTACACCTCAAAATATTTTTTTCTTCTTTTTATTCTTTTAGATAAGTTGTTAAATATTTTTTTGAATTAAATCACTTCATTAACCACAATAAAATGCGCTATACTCGCAATGTATTTAAAAGGAATTGTTTATTCCTAATAATATTCATACTTTTTCAAAAACGCGTTAGCGTTACTGATTAAACATAAGTCTTATATGATAGATGTATGTTTTATTTAATACCTTTTTATGTTTAAATATTAAAGAAATAAAATATGGAAAGGATATAAAAACATAAATAATGAAATATTATAATATCATGTTTATTTTTACGTCAAAAGGATTTTGCACCTAATTATTAATAGCTTCCTAATCACCCAAATATTTTTATCTAATTAGCTTTAGAGTTTGAAAAATGAGTTCTTACAGTAATCAAATTAATTTTTTGTATTTAATTAAACCATTGAAATCTTGAGAATTTTTTTAAAGAAACTTTTAAGAAAATATGCATATAAATGGGTTATACACGGGTTACTTTCTTTCGAAGTAAACATAGAAAACAGACAAAGCATTTTCAATACATCGGAAAGTTTTTAATTTAAAAAAAATAATCCTTCTAACCAATATTAGATTGTTGAATAAATTTATAACAAATAGTTCAAAAATATTAGTATTTCGTTTCATGTATAATGTTCAAGTGATGTAATACTGGCAATAGTATTTTATATTTTAATGGTATGAATATATTAAAGGTATTTTATATTTTGTTGGTATGAACACATAAAAAGTATTTTATATTTTGTTGGTATTAATATATAAAAGGTATTTTATATTTTGATGGCATGAATATATAAAAGGTATTTTATATTTTTTTGGTATGAATATATCAAAGGTATTTATTCATAAGAAATCATCTCCCTGTTTGCCCAGATCAGTTATCACAATTAACTGCAAATTCCTTAATTAAAGCTTGAGTTAAATGCACCAAATGAATCTCAAACATAATGATGATACGAAACTAATGGATTAATTCCGTCTTGTTCTCCTTAATGTAACAGGAACGTGACATTGTTTACATTTGAATTTGATTATTACTTAGGGTAAGTGATCACTTGATCACTGTAGCAGTAAGAGGAACCAAGAACTTTTATTTCAGAAAATATTCCTTCCAAACTTTTCAATGAAAGCGATTATCTCTTTTCACTTGTTCGTTTAAATTCAATTATTTCTAACTCATTACATTGGCTATTAGGATTTAATTGCCCTTTTACTTGATTTAAAAGTTAGCTCATTTTATATACATAATAGTAAATTAATTATTTGATGGTTGAAGTACAGGATTACTTCCTTTTTACAAGATCAGTTAATTTTATTTATGAGTACTGGACAATATTTAGACCAAAGAAACTGACCCTTGATTCTTTGTAGCTGTCATTTTATTTATTTCGTAGTTTTGATTTAATTAATTAATTTATTTTTTATTTCAGAAAATATTCCTTCCAAACATATCAATGCATGCGATGATCTCTTTTCACTTTTTCGTTTAAATCCAATTATTTCTAGTTCATTTCATTCACTGTTAGGATTAAATTGTCATTTCACTCGAAAGAATATTCGATTCCAATGTTGACTCAATTTATATGTAATAGTAAATTAATTATTTGATTGTTGAAGTACAAAATTATTTCACCTTTCAAGATCAGTAATTTTATTTATGCGTACTAGATAAATTGTACACCAAAAAAATTGAGCCTTGATTCCTTTTAACTTTGATTTTATTGAATGAAGTACTTTGTCTAATAACAATTATCTAATTGCAAGTGATTTATAAATACTTCAGTAAAACAGTTTATCTAATAAGCAGATTTTACATGATATAGTATTTCAAAACTATTGTCTCTTGCAAAAGACAGTAATTAATTAAAGTACAATTATATAAACAAACGACTAACACAGAAAAGTAAAAGTAAAATTAAAGTAAAGTTAGATTAAAGTGAATTAAAGTTGAATATAGTTTTTAGGTATTCTAAGTGAACGTAAGTTCCAAATAAAATACAGTACATTTTGTGTCATGCTTTCTGAAACATTCGAGTATGAGGTGAATTCTGAATGGTTTCATATACAGCTTTTTTCTTATATGTCAAGTCATTAATTTGTTAAATTTGTAAGAATTTTCTAATTTGGCAAGCTGAAAGTCAGACGCTCAAATTTTTAAAGTTTTTTAACAACGCATTCGTCTAGGGACATTTTTTTGTAAGAACGTATCTAACGTCTTGGTATCTAAAGATGCATGAATAAAACTGACAAAATATATTCTTCATTGTTACGAAGAAACTGGACGAAAGCTTGTCAAATGCCTTAATAGGACTCCAATAGCACCACAATATTTTGCAATAATTGGGAAATGTTTTGAATATTTATGAATGCTAAATACCGTCTCAACAATATTGTAGAATATACTACAGTATTCAAAGGCACTGAAATCTTTAAAAGCATTGATACAGTAAAATTCAGACATAAAAGTATTAGTTTTACCTCAAAAATTAATTTAAGTAGACATTTTATCTCAGAAAAAGTAAGGCTATTAAAAGTCGAATACTGTATAATATTGCAAGATATTATGAAAACAATATTTATAGAGTTTGAATAATGGAAAATAAATACATTGCTAAGTTTTTCAACATTGTGATGACACAACTATAAATTTCATTTATAGCAAAATGATATAACAGTTTGTCATTCATTTTTATGCATTTTACTTGAAATAAATATAAAAACTCAGTTACTTTTATAGATAACTTAATTTTATTTTTAAAAACATCTGATTTTCAAAAAATGGCTTAGCTCTCTTTTTATTTAGTTAAAGTCACTAAGTAAAAATGCAAGTATGCAAAAAGTAAATGAATTAGAATTTATATATCTATCAAAAATGCTAATTTATAAAATTTTGCATTTGAAAAGGTTTTTAGCCAACCATTGATACAAATAGAATATGCTAAAATTATTATAATTAAAAAAAATGTTAAAAACATCGATTGACAACTTTTTTTTACCATCTTTATTTTGCTATTTTCTTACTTATGTTGAAATTTTAATTATATACTAGATTAAAAAGAAAAAAAAATTACTAAATAGTTTCAGAAAAGTAATAGTTTTTTTTACTATCCCAGATATTAAAAATTATTACTTTCGGATCTAATTTCCATAATTTATTCTAATAGCAAATCTTGGATTCGAATGAAATCGCTTCTTGACTTAAAATTTCTTTTAAACTCTAAATTACAGAAATAAATTATTAAATTAAAAGAGCAATCCAAATTAGATGTAATCTTATCCGGTCAAACTCGCAATTACCATAATTGATTGCCGCGATTCATGATGTCACTGGTGTAGTTTGTATGCTGTTGTTAGCAAACTGAAAGGCCCTTTATTCGAGTTTTATGATAAGTGAATAAAAGAAATATAGCTAATATAACTTTAAGTAATCATTAATTTTTTCTAAAGTTTTTACATACTTTCATGTGTAATTAGAAATAACTATAATAATATTTATAATATTGGGAACTAAATTGTTGAATAACGGGAAAAATAAATTGCACAATGTTGAAAATTATATTATGCAAATCGAAACCTAATATTGATCAATATGGAAAACAATATTTTTTCCTCGCCATTTTAATACTTTAAAATAATGCTGTTTTAAAATATTATACAATATTATCTCTTGAACCTTTTTTCTCTTTTAACATCAAGTTTGCAATAACTTCTTATTTGCTTTTAAGTTAGATTAGCATTAAGCCATTTATGTGATTTCAGCAACATCACGCATGAGCAAAAACTGTACACCATGAGGCATTTGTCTCGTTGACACAAGAACTAACTATTATCTGCTCTTTCAACGCATGCGTGATCTAGCTGTAATCACATAACTCGCTTAATGCAAACTCACCTTTATAGATGATTTCTGTGCCCTCTTTCGCATATTTAATTGTTTTTATATTATTATTGGAATAATAGTGTTATGTATATCGATAGTGATATCCTTAAAATACAAAAAAAAAATTAAAAGTGATTATTAACAAAAATTTATGCCTAAAAATATTTTCTATCCTTTTTCGTGAGTGCATTCAGTGTGTGAGTGCATTTCTTGTCTTTTTTACTGGTTAATTTAACATAAAAATTAAATATGGTGGTTGACTAAATAAAATACGTTGTTAATTATTTGTTTGTTGTTTTTAAAGTTTAATTTATTGCAACTATTATCTACATTAATTATAATGGCGATTTAATATTCTCTACTATAACACAACTTCTTATTTAAAATTACTTCGATTGACAGAACTGCTGGAGTAATTTATTGAAGTTCATTATATTTTAAAGTTGAAAAAAACGAAGATCTTTCGGCATCTGCTTAAACATTTACTACACTTATTCACAAATGAATAAAACTTTCAACCGCATTCTATCAGAAGCTGTAAATCTTATTTTTGCATCATTGTATATAGAGTAATATAATCATGTGCAACGGAGGCATTAAATTTCAATTATTTTATATATATTTGTTTAGATACTAAAATTTTTATCAACATTTTAAAAAGTTAATCTACAATCATTTTGTGTCAAATTATCTTAAAAAATTAAAACTGAAAAATAAATTATGACAATGTCGCATTTGATTATGAAGAAAATAGATTTACACTCTTTCAGAAATACAATAACAAAAAATTAGAATTGCTTTTTTGGGTAAAGTCTATTGTTTAATATTTGCCACTCCTTAATAAACGTGTATTTCATATTCTGAAAGATATATCTAAACAATACAATATGATTTAATTAACAAACTTTTTTAAGATGGAGTTATTCAAAAATAAATGTCCATAATTTCTTATTTTATTTCTATTACCTTTTATTAATTTTATTTTAATTCTATAAATAGTTTATATATAAACTTTTGATGTAGACATTTGGAACTTTCATCAAAATTCATTTTTTATTCACCAATATTTCATAAAGTTTATTCTAAAATGGTGTACCAAATTTGGTTAGTTAGATTGCTAGGGTAGGTCATTAGAAAAAAAAATGAATTTTCCTTTTTCCTTTCCTCTAACTTACAAAACAAATAAAAACATAATTATTTTACATAAAAGTAATAAAATGTAATAAATATCAATTTTCTCAGAGCATAGTGTTCGTTTTCACAAACATTTTCTTCCATTTTAAAGTAAACGGTATATGATCATAAAAGAATACATACTGTTTCCCTTAATAAAAAAAAATATTGCTTTCTAAAGCCAGTTTCTTAATTCAAAGTTGATACATAATATACACAATTTTTTCTTTGATCAATTCTAACTATATTTGGCAACCATTTTTTTCGTCCGGAACGCAGATTATCTTTTATAAATTAAACAATTCATACGGAATGCCCAACTATTTCACATCACTTACTTAATTAAAAAATTTATTTATTATCACATGATAAAAAGTATTAATTTGAATCTTTTCCTGAAAGACGTTTCATTTAAAAAACTCGATTGAAATAAATTCTTTTCTTACAAGGAAATAAAGAAAAAAGTATATTTGCAAGTGCAAATTATTCAACTGCACTAATGTCAAAATCTAATTTGTTAATGAATCAATGTATGAAAGAAGAGCAAACAAATCACTAAATGTTAATTGATAGAAAAATAATATGATCAAATGAATTAAGGAAGTAGCAAAGTTTTCACACAACAATGAAAAGTGTTCTTGCACAGCAAGAAAAAAGATCAAATTTTATTCTAAAATTTGAAAATCATGGAATTTGAGGGAAACATTAACAAAATAGGTATACAACAATGAAAAATGTTCTTGCACAGCAAGAAAAAAGATCAAATTTTATTCTAAAATTTGAAAATCATAGAATTTGAGGGAAACTTTAACAAAATAGGTATCATTAAAGACATAACTTTTTAATTTTAAATTAAAAAAATAATCTAAGTGCGATAAAATTTTCAGAAGCTATATTACAAAGTTCAGTAAAATAAATGAAAGAATTTCATCGAATTTTTAATTCTTTAAAGTTCAAATCAATTTCATACAAAAATAAAATGCACATTTCCATTTTCCAAAGTATTCTTGTGCAGAAATTTAGTGACTCAAGATAAAATCGTGTAACCTGAAGAAGCCTAATAATTAGGCATGGATAGTCACAGATATACGCTTTTATTAATCGCAATATTCGCTTTTATTAATGGCAAATTGTATCACATTTATAATAAGGCTAATTAAGAGCATTCGTTTTCATTAATGACAAGATTATATTGGGATTTATCGACTTCTTTTTCAAATAGCATTTATAAAATAAATTTTAAATTTAAAAAAAAATTCAGTAAACTATTATTTCTTACAAATTTATTTAATTGCTCTTTCCAGATTCCAACCAATAGGGAACAAAAATCAAATAAAATCATAATTTTTTCTTCTTGATTTGTCAGAATAAAAGTGCGGAACCAGTTATATTGTTTGTCTAATCAAAAATGAACTTATTTACGAATTTATACACACATTCTGTTGTAAAATAGATCTTATAATTGAATCAACTGCAATATATAAATATTATAAAGGATTTAGAAGATGCAAAGATAAAAAAGAAGAACGGCTTCACAGGAATTCATCCTGTATTAAATTTTATAGAGAAAACACCAAGTTCCTTCTATCCTTCTTATCGATAAGCTTATGGTGCTCAAAGAAGGAAACTCCTACTTATATTCTCAGATCGTTTTTACAAGCAAAATAAATTGTAACTCTGTTCGTAGAGCTGTAGGTGGAGACGGTAGGCTTTTCTAAGAAGTCCGCCTGGTCAGTACCTAATTTTATTTAAGCTGCTTTTGGTTTTATATTTTATAAGACAAAATAGCGAAAAGCCATGTCTAACAAGAAACTCATATCTGTGATATAGAAATAAAAGCTTTTATTTTTAATGGTAGTTAAAACTGAATAGTCCGGCTTCATAAGATACTACTGGTATTATAATTATTCTTTTATGTATAACACTGCAGGCTGAAAGTGTAGGTTAGTTTTGTAATATTAACATCCCCTTTTAAAATAACATTAGGACTATTTTTGGAACGGACCTAGCAATTTGGACCCGTGGTCAGATGATATGGACGACACCTGAGCTTGTACTCCCTCTACAAACTACCATACTACACCAACGGGAGGAAGTGTGGACCCGATCAATTTAACGTGCACCAGACACGCTTACACGAGGGTTCTTCAGTAGAATCTGGTATTGAACCTGAAACCCTCCGGTTACCATGCTCCTTACATCCAGAGCACGCCGGTCCGGCTGAAAATGTAATAAATTCATTGGTAAAAATTATTTCTATTTTAAATGAAATATATATAGTGCACTTAATCGAACACCCTTCCAAACATTTTACCATATTTAATAAAAATTTTGTGTATTTGAACTGTATATCAAAATAGGATTTTTAATTCTGATATTAGCAAGTTATAGATGCCCTTTTTTTATTTCAAAATTTGTTTCATTTCAGCCATTTGTTTTGAATGTAAAAGTTACGATAAATTTTAAGGTTTGAAATGGTTTGTAGGTTATTTTTGAGCACATATTTATGTATCTTACCATCTACTTATTCGAAAAAAAAATAATTTTTTAATGAATTATTTCTTTATTTCTTGAAATGCAGGAATTTTGAAATTTTATTTTTCAGTTCATCTTTAATGAAAATAAGCTATTTTAATATTAATTTAAAATAAGCTATTTAATAAAATTCCTCACCATATCAGTGATGTCGCCTTATATTTAGGAAAATACATAATATATATAATGAATTATAATCTAAAATTATAAAGTTAAAATTAATTTTTAAAAATTGCAATTATTAGTCTATTAATAAAAATATTTATTTAAAACGTTTTGAATTAACACTTTAATTGCGTATTATGTGTGGAATATTATAAACTAATTCAAAAGAATATTTCAGTTAAAAAATAAGCTTAGAGCGAATTAAGTATATTTTTCATGATACACAATATTTTATATAATGGTTCAGAATTTTAAAAGTCCACCCTGCCCCACTCTTTATTTCGCCCCTAAATAGAACTGCAAAATGATTCAATTATTCCATAAGTATTATTATACGACAATATAAAACATATGATGATGACATTTTTAAGTTTAAACATACAACTTAACAACATATTTTGTCGGTAATATTTTTATTTTAATATATAAAATCGTTGTATTGTTTATCCAGACTGAAACAAAATATTGTCACATAAAAAAATCGAAGCTCTGGAGCTTCGGAGCATAAACAAATAAAAAAAAATTCGAAACTGTGAAATAAGTTAAAGCAGTATTAAAATCTAATATTTTCAATTTATCGTACAACAATAATTAAAAATTATAACATTGGTTATTCACAACAATATTTTGTTGTAAGCTATTTAGTGGAGGAAAAACATTGCTACAGAGTTCAATTAAATATTACATATATACAGTGGTTCCCAAAATTGAGTATACATTATACTCTTTCTTCTATAATTTTATTGTTTTTGATCTTAGCATTCCTATTTATGGCTAATATTTATAAGAACGACAAAATATATATTAACAAAAGTATTAGGCTAAAAACAGAACAGAGGAATCAATAATATTTTTATTGCAGTAATTTTTATGTCAAAGTTGTAAATTCTAAAGTCACAAAATTGAGTATACACCTTATAAAATATGCGACTTGACCACCATTATTTATTTTCAAATGAATAAGTAAAATAGTTTTGTTTCTTTAATTGGCAGTCATTGATTTCCAAGTGAAAATAAACGTTTTGGTTATCATAATGAGCTCCAGAAATGAAACAAATGTTGAAATTCGGAAACTTGTAATTCGATTGTCTGAAGATGGTAAATTTCTACACGCAATTGCAAGGGAAATTCAACGCAGTCACGGATGCGTTCAAAAAATTATCCAGAAGTATAAAATGTAAGGAACAAACTGCTAATAAACTTGGAAGATGAAGAAATGAAATCCTCAGTGCCACGACCAAGAGAAGAGTTATTCTAGAGGTATCAAACAATCCTAAGGCGAGTGCTACAAAAATTGCTACATCTACTTCAAGAACAATTGGAAAGTGTGTTTCTGCAGAAACAATTCCAAGAGTAATTCGAAAAGCAAATTATAATGGTCGCGTATCCAGAACAAAACCATTCATTTCCAAAGTAAATAGAGAGAAAAAAATTTCATATGGTAAAAGTTATATTTCAAAACTTCCTGACTTCTGGAATCAAGTAATATTCAGTGACAAAAGTAAGTTCAATGTTTTTGGTAGTGATGGTCGATGTTATGTTTGTAGAAAGCCCAATTCTGAACTTCTTCCTAAAAACACCAATCCTTCAGTCAAGCATGGATTTGGTTCACTTCTTGTATGGGGCTGTATGTTTGCAAAAGGAATGGGAAATTTAGTTTTCATTGGTGTAACCATGGACAAAATTAAATATTTGGATATGTTGAAGAACAATTTAAAACAAAGTGCCCATAATTTGGGTTTAGGGTCAAGTTTTCTGTTTCAACAAAATAATGACCCGAAACATACAGCTAAAATAGTTAAGTTGTGGATGTTGTATAATTGTAAAATGCAATTACACATCCCTCATTAATCTCCAGCTCTCAATGTGATTGAAAATTTGTGGGCACAATGAGGAAACTCAGTTCAAAAACATGGTATTAGGGGCAAGGAACACTTAAAAAGAGAATTACAAGAAGAAGGGTCGAAAATATCCGGCTAAACAACTCAAACACTTGTTAACTCAATGCCACACCGTTTACAAACTGTTCTAAATGCAAAAGGATATGCAACAAAATATTAATTTATCTTTTTCTCTTTTTGTTGACAGATTTTGCTAGATATATACTCAATTTTGTGACTTTGTAATTTGTAACTTTGACGTAAAAATTACTGTAATAAAAATATTATTGATTCCACCGCTTTGTTTTTTAGCCTAATACTTTTGTTAATGCATATTTTGTCGTTCTTATAAATATTAGCCAGAACGGTAAAGATCAAAAAGAATAAAATTAAAGAAGAAAGAGTATAGTGTATACTCAATTTTGGGAGCCACTGTATAT
>JAPMOR010016210.1:96614-128388 GCA_026543865.1 Argiope aurantia | reverse complement strand
TATATATATATATATATATATATATATATATATATATATATATATTAAAATAAAAGAAATATTACAGAAATATAATATTGACATGATAGAAAACTACTGTTTTGGATTTTAAACTAATCTAAAAAAAATGATTTATCTACAGTTATGTGCTTCTAAAAAATGAGAGAAAAGTTTAAATATCAATTAATCCTTAATTACTTTAAAATGCCATGAATCTATTGAGAAATCTTTTATAGAAACCATCTTAAACAGTAAAAGCAATTATGTCCCCTATTTGGTAGCTCTAGATTGAATGGTTTGTACAGCTAAATGTCTTAAACCCTTTTATTTCACAAAAATCTTTATTTTGACATTTTTTTAAAACTTATATATTGATTGAAATCCATATTTTTAATGATTTAATAAATAAAATTTATTAAAAAAATTAATTTTTTATTAGTAATAAATAGATAAAATCTTTCAAGATAAAAGCATTTTAAATAGATATCTCCTCAGAAAATCTTCCTTAACTGCCATGTTAGAAATTTAGAAATAGTTGTTATGAGTTTATTTTTTATCTTTTTTCATATTTTTAATTTAATTATATTTATTTTAGAAAATCGAAAAACAATTTAATAAGTGCTTTAAAATTGTAATAAATCATCGTCTTACCCTTAATTATTTGATTCATTTATTTTTTGGGACTATTTATATAAACTAGTAAATTCGGTTAAATAAAAAAAAATTAATGATTAAAGATAATTTTATTCATTAATTTTGGGTACACTTTAGTGAATGAAATATGGAATTACTCATTAAAGTTAGAAATTTTTAAATGTCTCTAAAATAAAAATGAAAAAGTAAGAATGAGTAAAACGTAAGTAAATGAGTAAAAATAATCTAAATGAGTAAGTAATGAGCAAAATGTAAGTAAATGAGTTGGTAATGATTAAAATGTAAGTAATGAATAAAAGTAAAAGAAAGAATGAGTATACGCAAGAAAAAATATTAAAATAGAAATTATATCTTACAACTTTTATGCGTTTTTTATATCTGAATAAATTAACTCAACTAGTGTTTAGTCAACAGATGCATTTTTCTAGTTAAACTAGAATTAACAAAAAATTACAAGAAACGCAATTCGAAATATCTGTCATAAAAAAAATCACAAGAAGAACCTGCGGAAAAAATGGAATTCTTAAATTTTATGAAGAATTTTTCTTTCTTATTTATTTGTATTATTATGAATTTCGCAATGCTAATCAAGTTAGATCTTGAGAAACAAACAGAAGAGTTTAGAATTATGCTCATTTATCACAAAATAAGCAATTCCGGATTTGTATTAAAAGGCGAACGGAAGATAATTAGGTAAGGTTTATGCATGATAATTAATGAGGTACTGACTCTCTCCCCCTCCCAACTGAATACAGACACATCTCTTCCATTATCTAGAATTGAAATTAAAATTAGTAGCTCTAAATCTCCATATTTGGAACTTGTTATTAAAGGTAAACTAAAGCTATCGGTTATTAGGAGGAATCAATGCTTCTCTGTACGATGTGTACGTCTTCTGGGGATTAGAGGTAAGCCGAAGTGTTGCCAAAAGGGAATTGAAAATTTTCAAAATGCAAATTTAATGAGGAAGGAAATTCTGTATCCGGCAGTAAATATCTGCTTGTGACATAGTTGTAATTGAGAGAGACGAAAACAGGCGAGAAGTTTTAGAGAGATAACCCCAGATCTAAACTTGCACTCGAAAGGAAATAAACAGCTGTTGATTCATGGCAATTTAATGTAGCACTTTGTGGATTTATACATGTATGGTAACAAGAAGGTACATACGAAGTATTAGAAAGCACACTGATATCTAATGAATGATTAAGTTTTAAAATCTTTGTTGCAACGATATGACTTGGATTTATAGTTTCATGTCCCAAATGAGATTTGTTGCTCGAAAGCAATAATGCAACTTTGTCTTTACTGAAATTTCAGCATTTATTTCATGAAATTAGAAGTAGAAAGTCTCATTTCTCAAGCTAGGCGAAACTACGTGAATTTCGGTACGATCTGTTTCACTTAGTTTATTATATATACAAAAGTAAATATTGCCATAACGGTTAGTAAAAGCGAGACGAGTGAAGGGAAAATTAAATACACACTAATTTTTTTTTTGTAAAAATCAATAACAATTATTTGAATTATTTTAATCAGCATACTATTATTTGAACACATCATCAAATAATAGTATGTTTACTTTACAATGTAATTGCGAATTAGTATGTGAATGAATAAAATGAATATTATGCATTTTGAAGCAACATTTCATTTTTGTTCTAAGAACAATATAAGCTTAAATACAGTTTAAAGTAACCTAATTAAAGCTTAAATTTCTCAGACTGTACAAAATAACAAGCATTAATCAATCTCTAAAATTTTCCAAAGGATAATAAAGTTAGTTATGTCGGATTATTAGCAATTTCAAAATCAAGCATAATTATTTATGAAATATTCTTCTTGTAGATTTATTTTATATCATATTTTATAATGGTATTTTTTGCATCTCTTGCAAAAAATACCATTAAAAATACTTTCTGTAAAATATTTAAAAAAATTGATCCGATACTAAAGCGAATGTGTGAATCAAAAAATTAGTTAAACAAAACAGATTTCAAAAGTGAGAATAAATAAATAAAATAAACAAAATTTTTAGTATAAAATATTTAAAATTAACTAAACATTTCTCATCTATAGAAAACATATAAAGTCATATTCCATTTTTTTAACATCCAGCAGTTAATTCCAATGATAAATTTTAAAGATCAGAGTAAATCAAAATAACATTAATTTCTCTATATAGGAGTTTTCTATATTAATAATAGGAAAACAAGTAACAGGTATTTTACATTTTTCATCACGCACGCTAGTTTATTTTCAAAATTCAATTTTTGTATACAGAAGAAATAATATTCAAATACAGTGAGAAAATATCCTTGAAATATAAAACCTTCTTAATTGTCAGTTAAATAGGCTCGTAGAAATTCATTATAATTTAAAATACATTTTAATAATTTTAAAAGAATAATAAAATACTTTTAATAATGTTTCATAATAATTATGTTTATTTCATACAATTTAAACACTGAATTTTCAATTGAAGCTAAACATTGAACTTAAAATATTTCATATGATTAAATCCATTCATTTAATATTCCAAAGGGCCATTGCAGATGAATTTATTGAAATTCAGTTGATTCAGTCAGAAATGCACAAAACTTAATTAAGTTAGAAAACTAAATTAGTGAATAGTTAATTAAATTGACGAGAAAGGATTATATTTTGAATATTTTAACTGCTTTCTGTGAGCAAGAAAAACATCATTTACATTTCTAGTAAACGAACGCGTATCTTTTCCAATTAATCACTTTTCAAATAGATTTTACTTAGTTAATTCATTGGTAAAATTTAGTTTGAGAACAGAAAATAAATGGGAAACTATAAATCTAAATATTTGCAAACCATTTATTTATTGACCTCATTATTTATAAAGAAAATAATGTGAAGATGTAAATTGTATTTATTTATCAAGTAAAATTAACTTCCAAGTTATCTTATGTTGGAGAAAATATTTTTCGAAAAAGCAAACTTGTAATCTTTTCAAATTTATTATCCTACGCAACCAACTAAAACATGAGTATTTGAATTTTATAATATGTCGGGATTTAGAAAAGCGATGAATAGGATATTAAAATAAATGTTATTTAATATTATATATTAAATAGAACTATAATTCATTTTAATGAGTTTAATATGGTATTAAATTGCCTTTCTCCCGGATATTTTATTAGTGAAATCCAATTTTCCTCTTTTCTAATTATATATTAGAATAAAAAACATGAATTCTAATCCCATATTTCAACATCAGCTTAAATTGTGCATTAGTTATTACAAGGGCACCTTTTGATAAAAGAGACTTTTCTACAATGGCATGCATGTGACACACTTTTAGTAACATTGCAAATACAAATATACTAATCATATGAAATTAATTATAATTTAAGAGTAAAGTAAATCATGAATATGCAATCACAAAACTTTCATAACTTTTTTACCGTTAAATTTGTTCTCTATCCATTTATTTTATTTTAGAGATAATATCTTTATAGGTTTATGAAATAAGTAACTTCAGAAAAATGATTTAGTATTTTTATGTAACTGTGTAAATAGTTTTTAATGTATGTATTGTATAGTATCTTAACTTCTTTCTGGTAAACATTTAAAAAAAGTATAAAAAGGACAAAACTTAATACATATAATATAGCTTTAATACATATATTTTTCAATATGATATCTTTTAATAATGAAATTGAATAGAACTTTAAAAAGTATCTTATGTTTCATTGTGATATTCTACGTTAGTAGTTTAAGAGATATTCAACTAAGATTAGTTACACAGAATAATTTTATTTCTTAATTTCATAATATGCGGCTTATTTCCAATCAAAGTCCTCATAAAATTATTTGACACCAGTTTTAATTGCACAAAAGTCTATATGTTCTTAGAAAAGAACTTGGACGCTGAACAACAGACTAAAACACTGAACAATATAATATAATAACAATAATACTTTTTTTCACAATCCATCCACCTTTCACAGAATCGATAGGGTAATAGATATAATATAAGGATTTTTCCTAAGATTTGTCCCCTTTAAGTATGGTAATATTGGAAAAATAATTACATATCATAAAAATAACAAATATAGGATTATTCTTAACTCGTACACATATGAAAAGCAAAACTGCAATATAAAATTTTGTAAATAACTTGTAGATATAGGCAATTCAGAAAATTAGTAGTGGAAAAAGAAATATCAGATGAATCATTTAGTTTCCATGTTGTGTCCCATATAACAGATTTCAGACTATTATTAAAAAGAACAGTTCTCTGATCTCTCAAACGCTCACATAGACTACCGATGTGTTTCTTTTCTTTTTTACGTAATAATAATTAGTTCCCTACACATTCCTAAAGCTGGAGATGTAGAAATGGGGTCAAACTGCAAATATGTAGGAATAATATATTAGTGGAATCCTTCATTATGGATAAGAAAACCTAATTAATATCCTCTACCATGAGATGCTCTTATATCTATTTGCAAGAAAATGCAAGAACTATCTACGTAGGTTCTGTTAAATACCCGATATGAGGTTGTAATCAGACCGTGGTACTATTATCATGATGGTTGGTTAAAAACAAATCATGCAATCATTTATGGAACTGGATTTACCGTGTATAATATGACTTGAATTGATATCATATGTGGAGTAGGTAAGACATATTGTGGTTATTGCTATAGAGCAAAGGAATATATCAAATAAATTGATGGGACTAATTCACTCATAAGTGAAAAAATTCTTGTCTATCTGAACAATGCTGGATCACATATTGTACATTGATGTTTATGCATCATAAATAAAAACGTTATCGTCTCCTGATTGGAACATCATTGGATCATTCCCTCTAGGAGCTCTTCAAGAAATGTTGATGTAGACTGCATGTGTCTGTTTGCTATCTGTGCATGTGTAAGATATAACTCCGGAACAACCAGCAAATAATTTGAATGCTGTAATCAAAGTTGTTTAGCAAATAACCCAAAGATTTTATCTGCAACATCATTAACTTTCCGACTAGTTCAATATCAAATTGCCATTGTGAGCTATAACACACAGTATTGTTTACACACAGTATTTCATGACATTGGTTACTTTTATTTTAATCTATTTTAAACTGAACGTGTAGCGAATGCAAATGATGAAATTTGTAAAGAATTCCTCAGTTATGTGAATTCTAGGAACACTATCATGCAGTTTAGATAATAATAATAAAAAAACAATATACTGCAATTACATAATCATGTTACTCTTATGATCCGTCGAAACTTTCTTGAAATTGATCTCTTGAAACGTTTTTCTTTATGCATACTTCTCCTTTAGATATATTTTAACTCATATATGAGAAAGTATATTTTAGAGAACCTCTAAGATATATTTTTGTTTCTCGAAATACTAAGATTTTCTTTCTAGAAAAAAAAACGAGTGAAACCAATCTTCAAACACTATTTTTTTTAAGCCTGATAAGAAAACACATCCTTGAAATTAGAGTAGATGAAAGAAAGAGTAGCAAACAGAACCGGGACTAATTTATGGATGGCATTGCCTACAAGACATCCATTTGAAAAAGACGGAAGAAAGCGTCTCTCTGCGAATTCTGCGATGTCTTCCTATTTGTCCAGTCAATAAGAACAGAAGGAGGGAATAAAATAAGAAAGAATAAACCGAAACATGATAAGATGTCCGATTTTCCCTTTTCGCTCACTCACCTTTTTCCCTTCTCTCCATCTGGTTCTACCTCTGGATGTGGCATTTACACTGATGACACTCTAGCGGATTGCTTTTCTTTGGATTTAAAGCTTCAGATATAGTGTAGAGTGGCCACAATCATTGTTGAGGACACTAGATAGTGACTAGGGGAGCATTGTTTTAACCATAAATGTAGGTTTTCTTTTTTGGAAAGAAAAGATTTTCTTTTGAAAAGAAACAGTTATTGTGCTTTGTTAATGGTTACTATTTCTGGCATGCTTGTTAGTGATAAAATTAATGGTTAGATTAATTTTTAAACATTACGAGTTAAGTTATCGAAATCTGATATATGAAAAAATAATAAAAAACTTCTTAAAACTTAAGAAGGGAAAAATTTTAATATATAAAAAGCTCTATTGCGATTTTTTTTTACCTTTGAGTTAAAAAATAAATGTTACTTTTGAAATTGTTTACTCTGGCATTTTCAATAGAAAGTAATACACATTTATTCAAAGAAATCTATGTACTTTCAATTAAGATTTGTTTAAAAAAACATTAGCTCAAGAATAACGAGAATTTTATTACAACTTTTAAAATAATTTTGTCTATCATACTCACTTACGCTTCGTTTGATGAAAAAGGAAAGAAGATTTGTTTTGTTTTATTTAGAGTGTCTGATAATTTGTAATAACATCCAAATTCAGAACCTGTAGTAAAATAAAATGGAATGATGCATTATAATTCTTAAGAGTAAATGTATGCTGCATTTCAATTTCATTTTAATTTCTTATTCACAAAAGCAGTTGTTTTTGGAAAGATATTTCTATCAAGAGAGAAATTCTATGATTTCACAAAACAAGTGCCATGTTTCAGTGAAATCTTACTTATCTTTCTTAAAGAGTTAAATTAACTGAATTTATTTCATTATTCCAGGATCATTTCTAAGATTTATAAATGATAAATGCCAGCTAACAGACTGCTGAAAAATCGCCATATAAAAATTTTAATTCCGAAAATGTTGCAGTGCAAGAACAATTTGTAAAATTTTCTTATGCATATTTCATGATACAAAAGAAGAGATTTAACATGAAAATAGTCTGACTTGTTAAATTTCAAAAATAGTCACTTAAAAAAATCCTTAAACCTTTTTCATCGGATTTCAAAGGCTTTTGGAAGCAGAGAAGAAATTTCTGTGCTTATATATATTTTAGCCTGTATCATGAATAATAATGATATATACGCTTCGTTAAATACAATGCATGCTTTTGTTGTTGGTATTTAAAAAAATAAATAAATAAGCAATTATATTTTTAATCTTTTCAATTTTACAACTGTTCCACTGGTACGGCATTCACAGTTCCAAAGTTTCAAACGTTCATATTTATATTAATATATATTAAAAACAATACATATTAATGAACATGAATTGCATTTGGCAGTTTTAATTAATAAGTATTAAAATGAATTATTTATATATTATACGTATTTATAATTTGAAATTGGTTATTATATATATAATTAAAATAAAAAATTGGTCAATTTTGTTATTTTTTAAATAAATATTGACATATCAAGCAATTATTACGTTAACATACGTATTTTGAAATAAAAATATCCATGCACAAAAATAAAAACTATGGATAGGGATATATTTTATATGCAAATTAGGTAAACTTTTTATTTTTTATTTAATTTCAATTAAAAAATTTTTTCATTAAAAAGTTTATTAATTTTTTTTTCTTGCTATGAAAAAAATATTTATTCTATAATTATAGGGATTATCTTATTGGAAGTTTTAGAAGAAAAGAAAAGTGGATTTGACTGTGAGATTATATGTCTTTTAATGTAGTCTCCTTATTATATATAATCAGTTAATAATCTACTTAATTTTTTTGCCTTTTAAAATTGACCAACACTTTATATGGCAAAAGTTTTAGTTTATAAAAATGATTTGTTTCCCCTACTGAATGGCATAATTCAAGACACTGACTGAAAATATTATTTTTTCGAAATCTCAGTGAATTTTCTTTTCTCTTTCTAGAAGACCAGGACAATCAAGCTTTCTGGAGAATCAGAAGTCAGCAGCAACGACTTATGGTCAACTCATATTGAATTCCGCCCCACTCTCGCTGTCCTCCGTCCGAAATTAATGACCGCTATCTCTGTGACCCTTTTCCTGAAGATCCGTCCGAGTGACAGGTCATCAAGGGACTGGACGGAAATCACCGGTCCACTGGATGCCTTTTGTGTTCCGGAATTATGAGAGTGTGTCACTGCAGGGTAGGGTGCCCCAGTTAATTGTGATTGCAGCTGGGAAAAGCTGTTTCTCTTTCGGGAAGGGCGTATGACCTTCCGATTCCGCAGTTACTAATATTTTTAGTACATGAAGACATGATGGGTAAGCTTAAGCAGTTATGGTTATAGCTATGTGTAAGTAAATTAAAAATATTTAGTTTTAAAAAGATTACGAAGAACTGATTGAATCACTGATTGAACGTCTACTGATACTACTGATTGCTAACACTGACAGTAATAAATATTTTATATGCATATAACTATTTATATTGATTCTTTTTAAATTTTCTAAAAGTCCCAGACTCTAAAAATAAACTTTTAATTAAATATTAAAAATAACTGAAGAACTAAAAAATTTTGAATTATTTTAGTAATCCTGTAGAAAAATTACCAGAATATAGAGAATTTATAAAGCCATATTAGAAAGTTGTGCCAAAAATTTTTATTCATTACTTAACTTATTTTAAAGTAAAGTTGCTATATATTCAGGTATGGTAGGGAAGAAGTAACCGATTTCAGAATTTGAATTCTGCAACTTCCGCCTTTCGCAAAGTAAGAATAAGTTTCGAACATCAGTGATCAAAAATGGTTGGAAAAAAGATAAGATAAATGCAACTGAATTTTCAATTCGAAAATTTATTAAATCAGTTCTTGATTTAAGAAAGAGGAATTTGTTTATTGATGATACAATGCTTTGCAAATATGTTAGATGCATTTAATAAACATAATTTAATTCCTATTTTTAAATACATATGTTAAACTATACCTCTAAAAGTATCTGAACAAAATATATCTAAATTGATACATCGATAAACAAACAGTTTATGATTTTCGTTATAATATGAATAACTCCAGATTGGAAAACGGAAAAATTTCTTGGAAAAACTTTCACATTTTTGGAAAATAGAAAGTTTTAGAAAAGTTCACAATGAAACCTTGATGTACAAAATCGTAAGTATTTTAATAGTTTCAATTACAAAATACAAAATGTTGAGTTCATTGTGATAATGAATAGGTGTATTTAAATAATGAAAATTAGAACAGTAGATAAATATATAATCCAAAATCGTATAACAAAATCTTTTATAATGTATTCGGCTAACTTTGTAATTTTAATAAATTCTTAAAGAAAAATAATTTCATTGTTGAGGAAGCAGTAAATACTCTTTTCTGATTTTTAAAAATGATAAACATTTTTTTTAAGAAAAAAAAAAGACGTAAATGAAATATTGTGTAAAGATGTGTAACACAGAACAAATTTCGAATCCAACAGCAAAAAAGAAATAATTCTTTTTTTTTACATTTTATCATAATGAAGTGCAAATTTTATTAGCAGTACAATAAAAAAAACGTATCCATCTCCATCATCAGCTTCGGGCTATAATGAAAAACAAACTGATATGCGCAAAAGGAAAAACAATTTGGATGGGAATATGTTTTTCATTGTCTCAGGTGAATATGTTTTAGCAAAACTACATTACCAATATTAATATCTTCGAACCGTAAGAAAAAAAGAAACCGACAGTCTTTCAAGAAAAATTCTTTGAAACTGAAGAAAGAAAATAACAGATGATAAAAGAAATGACATGAAAGCTTTCTGAAGGCAGCTTATTTAGATTTATATTTAATTACCTCCAGATGATTTTCTAGGCGAAGCTTTCAATATTTAGAATTCGTATTCGAGTGACTTTCAATATTATCTCCGTTTCTTTTGCAAACACATTTACATTTTTCCATCTCTAAAACAAAAGGAAATATAACAAATTATGTTCTTCGACAGCCTAATAAGTTTCGTCGACGCTTTTGTTTGAATTCATTTCTATTAAGCGGGATCGTAAGAATCCTTTCAACAGCAATAATAACAAAACCGTTAAGATAGAAGAAGGTTCCCGCCTCTTGAGCTGGAGGAAAACTATTTTGTTTAGCTAAAAATAAATTATATCCTGATATGTTACACAAAATGACTTCAGGGCGCCGGAAATTGCTCCAAATTGCTTCACAAAAGAGAATAGAATGAAAAACGAAAGAAATACAGATGATATGTTAACATAATGGAAATCTTCAGGCGGGATTTAAGATTATGGTTCAATTCTTCTCTGCCTGTGTATTTGATTTTATTCATTATTTCACTTAAGACCCTGTTGTTGCAGATTCCAAATTCTTCTTATTTAGGCTGCTTACAGCAAAAGTGCGGCATATGAAAGGCTGTTGTGTAAGGAAGATGATTTTAAAATTTAACATTTGTTATAAGAAGTTTTATTTATTTTTTAATAATTTCGCAAGCACTTTAATATACCAAAGATTAGTCAATAAAAAGTAGAACTTAAACTTACAAATATTTTGTTAAAATGAATCATATATTTAATTGAGAAAGTTTGTTCATCATTAGGAAATAGACATTATTATTAATATTTTGGTTTTTTAACAGATTTTTTCTTACCTATTTAATTCATCTAATTATGCCTTAACAGCCCGCAGAAAGGTAACCTTTCTTTGCAAATCTCATTTCAGAGTTAAAATATACGAGGGAAATGGTTAGTTTAACATCGTATTTGTTCAAAAATTATTTTTGTTATGTAATTATTCTCTAACAAATACCCAGTTTGTCATAAAGTTATTTAATAGAAAATGAAATCAAAAAATTAATATTAAACTGCTTATTCGAATATCAGTTGTACATATGAGTTCTAACGTAGACTTATAGATATACAGTTGTGTTTCAAAGATGGTTTTCATATTTTCGCACAACCGATTTGTTTATGGTCGTATATTTTGACAGTATTTATGACGGAAGTACATCGCACCATGGACTTCTTAGATCTGTTATAAGCAACTGGAACTGAAAAACATTTTGAAAATCTTCCAGGGCTGACTAGGTTTCTATTATACATTTTAAGAAGTGTGCATGATGTGCTAATCGGTTTCCGCTACAGCATAAAAATCTTTCTCTAAAATACTTTATATCTTATTTATTCATTACTCATTCTTTTCTCCGAACTTAATCGTAAAGAATTTATATGTTCTTTTATCCTCAGATATATAATTATTTATAAGAATGCCGTCGAATGATTAGAATTTAAATGCTTGATTTCTTATTCATTCTTTACTAATTCCTTTCTCCGCACATAATAATAAAGAATTTATATATTCTCGGATATACAATTATTTTATAGGAATGTCATCGAATGATTAACATTTGAATTCTTCCCATGGGAATTGCTCTTGTTTCATAATATTCCACATGTCAATGTAATTTGTATAATATACTTTCTGGCAATCAGAATTTCCATGTGATAGTCAGTTATAGGAAATTCTATAAAAAATATATATAAATATATTATTATTAGTATTTGACAAAAATTAGCTTATTTGAATGTTTACTCTGTTTCAATATTGATAGTAATGTTTATTCTATTTCAAAGTTTACTCTGAATAAATTTCCTTTTTTTTCTAATCAGTACAAATATATATTATTATTATTATTATTACTCCTATACTTAGAGCATCGAATAGTATCTTTTTGCCTGTATGAAATCATGTAACAAATACATAGAGATAAAAAAAAATTTAAAAACATTGCGACTCACAATATATTATGATATAAAAAAAGCATCGAAAAAAATGATTTTACGTGTTTCAAAAATTACTTTGGAGTATTTTTTTTTCATTTTCTAAATCATGAATATTAGTAATTCATATACCACCAGTCTACCATAACAAAAGATATATTGAATTTCAGAGTTCAAAGCTCGTAATACATTTTTTATATTCTTAATTACCTACCCTTATCTCAAAATGTACATTGCCGGCTCACATAACGACAAAATTTTGCTATATATCCTTATATTCATGAACTAACAGTCTATAAAATAATCTATATGTTCTAAATTACTGATAATAGTAAAGGCAGGATGCCTATTTATAGTATAAATCAATCCCCTCATTCTTTCTACTACATCAAGGACTGCTGCAATTTAGTCTTTAGCCAAGTAGTTAGACTTTCCTCCTGAAACCATTTAGCATCTCATTATGCATGAAACAAACAAACAAGAAAAAGTCCCTTCACACTTTAGAAAAATATTATAAATCTGAAAAGAGAAGGAGAGTAACAAAAAAAAAGAACATTTTATATCCTTGCAGTCAATATTATTAAAAAATGCGCTCGTCATTTCAAACTTTGTAAATTAATTTTGAACGTAGGGAAAGGCCATTTAATTTTATTCTCTCCAAAGGGATCCATGATAAACTTTCTTTTAAAAGACCTACATATATTCTCTTCCTCAGCACGTGTTGTATCTCCTCGTTTAATATGAGAGGGATTTTTCTTCGAAGTAAGCTCCGCTTTTAATTAATTCTCTCATATATTCGTTACAGAGTAAGGCTTCGAAAAAAAGAGTGTTTGAGTCACATTTCAGCTAGGCCTCTCCGTTGGCTATTTATACTTTATGAATCCTGGATGTAAAATATAATACATTCATCTACTTGTTCCTTCATCCATATTTAACTTAACGCCTTGAAGGATGGACTTTCACCAGTCTTTTGCTGCCAAGCGGAAAATGGAGCACTGCATCTAGTTTGATATGAATTTTTGATTTAAATCCAAGATGGTGGAAATTCTGTTGATGTACAGGCGTAGCACTCTTGTTGATGCTTCTTTCATTGTTTGTATTCCATATTTTCTATTGGCTATCTTCTTATTTTGTAACTTTTTCAAGGTTTGGATTTTTAGAATGGGAGAAATATATTTTTTTTATTGCATTTGATAATTATTTTGATGTCGGAGATGCTAGAGAAATTTTTAATGCCTTTATAAAATGAGTAAATTTATGATTTTGTTCTTGCTACAGTTTATTAACTAATACAATGTTTATAGAATATATGTATTTATTATTATACAAAATATAAAACATTAATCCTAAATATACTATTATGAAATTTTATAATCATTTATTAAGTTAGGCGGAAATTCCTTTATAAAATTTATTTTTTCTTTAAGTTATCACTTTGTCTTTTAAACAAAATCAATTTTTTTACTTTCATCATAGATTGTTACTTGTTCCATACAAGCTACTGTCCCATACATGCATGGATTAAAGTGATCATCATTGTTATGGCTCATTTTTTATTGTGTATCGTACTGTGATATTTGAAATTTGACTTTCAATTCTATTCAAATATCCAAAGCAAAGTATTGTCTAAATTAAAATATTAATAATAATTTATTATAATTCAAATTCTGGATATTAAGATGAAGCAGATTTAAAGAACTCACATTAGTTGCAGTGAATTCATTACATCACTTGTTCAGCTAATTATCGATAATCTATAGATTTATAATTAATTACAGTTAAAGACATTCAGTAAATGTTTCTCTATAACATTTTAAAAACCTCTCGCTGGTTGCTATCGCTAACCAAGCATCACAAAAATGTTCTTGAAAGGGAGCATTTTCGCACCTACTACACCTGTGAAAAATTTAACATTCCATTTCACAAAGATTGCAGTAAAAACGGCCCTCAAAAGAATATTTTTCCTTTCTTCTTACCTTTCGTTCCGTTTAAAGTGAGCACATATGCTTCTCACATAAACGACAGGGTGATAAATCAGTAATGGAATGTGTCAGAAAATAGGAAGGAATGTTAAATGATTGTTTGCATATTATTCTTGATGAAATTATCAAGAAGTTGTGAAATGGCTATGATATCATGAACCATTGGAAAGTAAGGGGTAATGTACACCATGCAATAATAGTTATTAGGGCAATTAGCACTTTATCCAACTAATATCATTCTCTATTTAGTAAAAGTATGTGAGTGCTCTTCGAATTTAATTATAGATAATTGATGGATGTAGAAAGGGCGAATTAATCTTAATAAATATGGCAAATATTTAATCACTCGCGCAATCAAAACATGTAGATCATCATTTATAAAACGTAAATTGCAATGATGGTCAATGTTTCAGAAGAGTTAAACAAAAATATCGCACTTATAATTTGGAGATGAATCTATGGCTTTAACATGAGATAAATATTGCGAAATTGCATATGCTGTGTAAATGCGAAATTAAAATTCCTAAATATAAACTTCAAAAATTTACAAAATTCAATATTTTCTTGCACATTTAAACAAGTTATAAAAAATAATCTATAAATTTCAAATACAAAACGTACAGCAAAGGTAAAGCAAACTCACAGGAAACACCCATTTTCCTTTTCTCCTTTCTGGAGCATTAATTATTCATTTGCCTCAAAGGAATTCTTTCGGAAAGATATCAATCTTTCAAGGGAGAAGAATGGTGGAGATCGTTTTCCTAAGAAAAATTGTTACCCAGATTGACAAGAAAGGGTTTACATTCGCTTTTTCAACACGCCTATTCCAAGTAATCGAAATCATGTGTACATTCAGGAGACGCTATCCTGAATAATGATCCTGATGCATGGACCCAAGCAAGGCCTTTCCTATTGTAAACATCTAATCAATACCTCAGTTTGCCATAATGTATTGCATATTTCCGTGTGTTGCGTGTTAAGATGTAAGTCAGTTTCACGCACGTCTATTGATTAGACTCTTAATAGCTACATAAATCGGTATTGGCTCAGGCTTGGATAAAGCTATAATAGCTGTATTTAGAGACTTACAAAAATATTTTCTGAACCTAAAGCAAAAAAAAAAGTAGTTTAAATATTTGTTTACTCCAATAGAAGGATCATGCATCTTTCCATAATATATTAATGGAAAGAGGGTGAAAAAAAAGGAATGTGACAATGTACATGTTGGCATTTTTTCTTTCGAAGTTAGTTATTTATACTATTAGAATATAAAATTGTAATTAATTAGTGTCTAATGAATTAAGGTAAGTCATAGCAGAGTTTTATATATATTCCCTGGTTGCGACTTTTGTAAACATTATTTATAATTGCAAAACCAAAGTGCCTTTAGCTACAAATATATCGCTATGTCTGCTGCGGGGTTTCTAAGCGAGCGAAACATAAATGCGGGCCAATTATCCCCGAAAGTCTAACAGAAAATCTTCTTACTCACAAAATTTGGCCTATACCTTAGATGTTAACTTGTATTCTAGATCACAGAAAACGTCATAAATGTGTCTATACATGAGATCACTTTTCTCTTTTATAAAAATGATTTTAATTTATGGATTTATTAGATAAATAAGACCAATTTGGATAATATCAATTTATTTTATATTTATCTTTAATAAAGAAAAATAAGTAAGAATGGGATGTGTTTTTAATATATCGTATTTATAATGTTAAATGGGGGTTTCTTTCCAGAATAAATCTTATATCTTTAATTATTCTATAATTTGATTGTATTTTTTATTTTAATTACTCATTTTGATTAGTAAGTGGAAATATAATTCAGAAGAAGTTAATAACATATGTTCAGTTCTAAATTCGCTTCCTTGTTTCGATATTTCTAAAGAACAGATTACATATTATTTTCTTTAAGATGTAAGATATAGTGGCCGAGAAAGTGGCCACTTTTTAAGCACGGCCATCTCCTATCCGCTCTAAAAAAATGTCAGCCTCCTGTCATAAATCCAATCATTTTTCGAGTTCAAATAATGATCAAGCAAATTAATATTCAATTAAGTAAATACGAAACATTCATTAAACAGATTTCGGAAATAACATTTCCAGAAATATTAGCATTAACAAATATGAGTTTGTTTTTACTAGAAGACAGCATTTTATCTTTAATTAAAAAAGTTAATTATGACGATATTGCAATTTTTTTAATGCAAAAATAAGATATTTAATTAGATTCGATTTTCTACAAAATCACATAAGGAATGAAAATTATTAAATGTATATCAAGTGCATATATATTAGGCTATTCATTTCCACACTCTAATCAAAAAGCTTGCTCCATTTTATTAATAAATTTATTTAGAAATGAAAATATCAGCAATTATTTATATATTCATTTAAAATTCAAAATAATTTAATAACAGAAATCCATACTCAAATTATTAATTTTTATTTAAAGTGATGCATTTGAAATTTTTGTTAGTGTTATTTCTTAATTCAGAGAATAAAACACCTTCCAACTATAGTTTGTCTTATGATCTGTAAAGAATATAATTAAAAAAATATATAAATGCCGAGAAACTTCATTCTTTTTTTCTTCTTATAACCAATTACAATTCCTCTTTTATCGTAGTGAAAGAAATATCTTCCTCATTATTTTTTAAAGCGTGAACTCATTGTGCTACCTCTCCGGACGTGATCTAAGGATACATTTAAGCTTCTAATCTTCCAGTTTTCAGTTGCTTAATATGCCCAAAAAATGCATCCAAAGAAATACACAATAGAAAAATATATATTGCACATTTTCTTTTAACAAAAAGAAATATATATTGCTTTAGGCATTTATAAAAAAGTGTAATTCTTTCAAGTGTTGTTGTTATTATTTTTTTTTCCTTTTCTGAAACGTTAATCAACCTTTTCTAAGAGACATTATTATATCATACCTCAAGGGTGAAAAAAAAGATACAAGGTTAAAATCAGGACTTTTATTAATGAATAAATCATCGTTTAAATAAATCAGCAAGTCTTTTTTGAGAAAAATTTTAAACCTTTGTTGATATGAGTCACTTGTTCTTTGCCGTTTGTCAATTTTAACGAGCAATTATGATGAGATATTTTGAAAAAAATTAAATCATGCATTTGCTAGTTTGATGTAGTATAATTAATCTGTATAAAATTATATAATTAGAAACGTTGCATTCTGATAAGGAAACTGACGATATTCATTTTTAATTCGAATTTATTATAAAATTCTGACGCATTTCGCATATTATAAAATTATGACGCATTTTATTGCCGTGTCGTTATGAGATGGGTGATAAAATAACATTAATTTTTTAATCTCAAAAAGTCAGATTAATTAATTCACGTTTGTATGAAAAAAGTAAACCTTTTATCAGTATCTTTATAACTGATATAAAACAGTGCCTTAATATGTTGGTTAATTTAAAAGTAATTTTGTATTGACATTGTATTGCTTGTCTGTGGTCTTCAAAACATTAAAAGAATGAAATTATCTCAAAAAGAATAGTCCTAGCTTTCAAATGCATATTGCTTTTCTCAAATATTTTTTTTTTAATTTCTTAAATTAAAAAATTAATTTCTATTGTACGGAATATAATTCGCGAATCGAATTATCATTTTTTAAATTTATAATTCAAAATTAAGTTTTTCATAGATATTATAATTCTACAAAAAATAATCTATAATCAATATATGCTTCCAAAGAATTCTAGACTTTAATTTGAATCAATACGAGCATAATTTTCTGCAAAAAAGTTTTAAAATCCCACCTAATTAGATAGTAGAAAAGAATGCATTTAATACAACTTATTTAGGCAAGCAACTAAATTCTTTCTTAAATCACGAGAGAAATAAATCATCCTTGTAGGTTTACAAAATAACGAAATCTGTTACGTTTTATGAAAATGGATGTCAAAATTACATCTACATAGAGTAACCAAAAAGTTTTAGAATTTTACCAAAATTTAAAAATTATACGTCTATAGGGTGACATACATTGTTAGACGTCTAATTTAGAGTTATTTTGAAAAGCAATGCAAACGAAGAATAAATTAGCTACAAATACAATATACTTTTAATATTAATTTGCTCTCGGAAAATTAGGAAAGCGAAAAATTGAAGCACAAAAATACCTATATTATATCCAAAAATAAATAATGAATTGCTACATCAAATAAGAAAAATTTAAATCCACACCCTATTTCTTTTACAAAAGACCCACTCAATTTAATTTCACAATAGGAGACAAAACACACATATTTAAACTCTTGAAATTCATATTAAAAAATTCTGGTTCATTTTTTATATATTTTTTAATATTTTCATTTCCCACATTTAATATTTATCGTTCATAAATACACGTTTTTGAAATTTAATGGATGCACAATAATGTTTTTCTTGCAAATAAATACCATTTCACTAAAAAAACCCATGAAATTAGAGATGTAAAAAAGTATAAAAATTACGAATCATTGAAAACATTAAAATTAAGTCTGCTTTTTAATGCGAAATCGAAAAAAGAAGTTAATTCTTCTAAAAGTTTTTCCTCATATGTATTTAAAAGATTCTTTAATATTATTATTGAAAGCGAATGCAAAATTCATGAAGAAAACTCAGAAGTCTTTTTTTAATATCGAATCAAATGTAACTATTTTGTTAAGTATATATTTTTTTAAAAAACAGCCACAAGTTATAAAAGAAGAAAAAAAAAAAGGTTAACTATGTTTGGCGAAACTATTTAAATGCATTTCTAGAAATACTTTTCGGAAAAACGATGAATAATTCATATTAAAACAATTTATTGTATGTCTTTTTGAAGAGCTTCAGAAAGGAATAGAATCATTAACTTTTCGACAACTCCCAGCTGTAGCAGCGTCTCAAATGGATGGTTTTAATTTATTTGCATTTCTTCTTTATTCATTTTCCTTATATCGCTCTTTGTTTGATTTCTTAATAAAACTCTATATTCTTTATCCTTTTAGACTTAATAATTAATGATTTTAAAAGGAAACATTCGTGAAAATGGTATAATTTTGTAACTTTTTGAATAAATCTCACAGAAATAGCATCAAATCCAATTTCTGTTTACGAAAAAATTTATCTCAGGAGAATGATAGTTGTAGTTTTATGCAAATTTATAAAATGATTAAAGCATGAATTCTGCATTATATTTTAAGTTTTGGAAGAGATTATTTGAAAGTGTAAGCATTTTATCTCATTATCAAAATAAAGAGGGTTTTTTTTTTTGCATCTTTATTCATATGGAACAAAACAAAAGCATGCAAATTAGTCACATTCCTCCAAACATATAAATAATGAAGGTTTTAAATTTCAGATCATGGAAAATTATTTTAAAGTCACAGATAGTTAAGTCTCCATCTGTTGTTGCATTAATGCCACTAATATTTTGTTACTTTTCAAGAAGGGTTTATCATCAGCTATATCATTTCTTGTATGGAAATAATCTCACTTTACTTTAATCTCTTGTTGACCAGTTTACTATAAACATTGTACCCCCGGGGCACCTAGAAATGAGGATGATATGCTTCCGGCATGGTGGTTGGATCTCGCCACCCTGGAGGGTACACAAATAGGTGGGGGATCTGACTCATCCCATCGGTCCGTACTTCCTTCGGGTAGGGTTGTACTGTGGCCGGTGATAGCCCTTAGGACTCAATTACAGTTCCCGCCAGTGTTGCTGTTGCGGCGGTCCGATCATTCAATTTTATGGTTTAAATCCGTGTACCTTCGTGGCGTGTAGGAGAGTCAAATGGATGACTTATCCTAAACATTGTTTCTAATGATTAAAAACTGAACTAGATAATCTTTTTGGAATATAATCTATATTTCAATCACAATAAAATTACAGAAATTTCCAATCTATCGTTATCGAATGATTGATTCCAAATCATATTTTCATTTGGATTCTGTATGAAATTTTCTTCATTGTTTTTTTGTTGTTGTTATTTTTATCTATTTGCTACGATTTCAACTTTGCTTTTCATTTTCAATTGCCTTCATGTCATCTTTGAACAAGATTGTAGTTAAAAATTTAATTTTCAAATCATGCATCTAAATTCAGAATGCAAACTGGATACATAGTTTAGGTTTCAATAAGAGAAAAGCATTTAAATTTTCGACGTGATGTAAGATATGTATTTCACTAATAGAATAATTTCAAAGTAATGCAAGTTTTGTATTACTTTTTGTATTATTATAGAGCTCTATATATATTTGTAGGTGTAGAGCTCTATGTATATTTGTAGGTGTAGAGCTCTATGTATATTTGCAGGTGTAGAACTCTATGTATATTTGTAGGTGTAAAAATCTATGTCTACTCCTGCGATGATAGTTAAATTTCAATGTGGGAATTCACAAAAGAGTAACATATTAAAATTGTTCCCATTTCCATTAAATTTGAAATATTTTTTGGAAACACAAACAACTAGAGAATTCCTATGGAATTTCTAATAGATAATCCACATTTGGGTAAAAAGAGAGGAATACGTAAGCTCGTTTAAAACTTGTCAACTCTCGGATTAGCAAGATATTAAGTTAGCTAAGTGGAAAATAATATTTGGTCGCTAACTATAACTAAATTCCGTTCTTTATAAGGTTTTAGTTGCACTGCTTCTTTTATTTTGCTAGAACAATGACCTAGTAGTGCATATAAAACTTATTATTACACAGCTAATTCCAAAGTTTTGTTTCTGATATATTCCTACACCAAACAGCCAAAAAGATTGATGCACATTCGAATAAAACACGGCGAAAACCTTTTGAACAAGACAAGGGGAAAGAAGTAATTGTCTTTCAAAACAGCTGCCGAATGAACTCCGATATCTCAAGGAGCAGCACATCAGAAGTTCAAGCATTTCTCCATATGCCTCTCTTGAACTTCTTACCTTTTAAATGTAAATTCATTTTCAGGATATTTGACGTTTTATTAACGTCTCCATCGACCAGAAATAATACCTACAGACATCCGAAACAAAGAAGATAGAACAAGACCTCCTCCATCTGCGGGCTGGAGGAAAATTTGATTTGGAATCGGAATAAAAAGCAGGGCGTGTAAAATGATGTCCTTTGTTTTGGAATTTTACACTGATCATACGCTTAACATCAAAACCAGATGTTCGCGGTCGATCTAATTCGGGTACATCTATATGCAAATGGCATTCATTTCCAGTGCTTAGAGTTTGATATTACTCATTTTGGAATCGTGTTTTCATATTTAAATCAGGCATATTTGGTTAAAGATCACTGTTTTGATGCAACGTTTCTTTATTAAGTTTAGAGGAAATGCTTGCTATTGCCAACATGTTTGTTTCTGCTGTCAGTCATTGTTTGTTAAGACAATATCTATATATATATTCTTTTATTGTTTGAAATATTTGATGTAGATTTAATAAATGAATTCACATTTCATTTAAAAATTTCTGAAATTAGTATTAATACTTTGTTATTCTTTTCATTACATCAAGTCATAGCACTATCTACTTTTTTTTAAAAAAAAGATTGCTTTTGAATGGATTAAATATACATAATAATTCTTTCAACTGTTTGGAAAGTTGGAATTGGAAAGTTGATGGCTATATGAAAGAATGCTATATATGCGTAAATCAATACAAAACGATAAATAATAACTAATCAATTTGATGATGTTAAAATTCATAAATTATCCCTGATTCCTTGTTATTGTTATTTACATCAAATTTATAAGAGAAATTGAAACGCACAATTCTATTTATTAAGAAAATTCTGTCATTAAAATGTTCTTTGTTATTTGACAATAAATAATAATAAATTCTACTTACATACGGATTTCATGTGATTTTAATCATTACAAGGATATCATTAACAATATATATATATATTCTCAAAATGTTTAAACAATTAAGATATCGATAAATGTTGCCGAATATAGACTACATCTTTATGAACTGAAGCACATATTTAATTTTAATTCAGAAAACTAATATGATTTATTTATCTTTAAAGAAATAAAATCAAAATTTTTGACTTTACAGTAAAAAATAAATTAAAAAAACGCTCCCAATCCCAAAAAATTCCAAACAGAATAAACAATTCCTTTAAGTAAAATTAATGCCAAATTGTTTATAAATTCCGAAATACACATCAGAAACGTACACACAAAACTCATATATTAGATAAACTTATGTACATAATATATTTTGAACTAACATTTCATATTTTTAATGCCCCTTTTAAGTTTTAATGGTAATTATGACCTTTGACATTTCCAATATACGAAGACTATTAATGATTATAACTGATTTCTGGGCCATTCCTCTAGTTACAGACAATAGTCCTATTAATTTAATTAAAAAGGAAAGTAGAGAGTGAATCCTAAACGCATTATTTTCTATTTATATCTGAATTTAACGGTTTAAAAAACAAAGAAAAAATTTTTGTTCCATAAAGTGGATCACTGCGACGCAAAAATTAATCCTTTTTTAGAAATATAGATGTTGTTCTGTTTCAGTATTTTATAAGCAAAAGAAAAATCAAACAATATTATCTTCAGACACTCTTCATTTAATTAATGTAATCAATTGCATTTAAAAAAATGTTCTTTCTGGAAATAAAATAATAATTTTTATTACCTACTTAAAAATAACATATTAACTAATAACCTTCGATTAATACATTAAAGTGATATTAGTAAATATAATCAGTTTCTAAATGCAAATATGTCGTGTCTTTCTTAAAAGATTATTTCATAAACTCATATTATATATATATATATATATATGCTCATTTATGACTCAAAATTTTAAGAGAAATGAAATTACGGATCAAGCTTACATAGGCGACAGTCCAGACATTCGGTTATTCTCCTCAAATTAAACAAATGAATTACTTGAGAATTAATTTTTCCATTTTCTACTACGAAAAATTATAACAATTTTTGATGTTAAATAAATGAGAAATGCAATGAGGTGAGAGCCAGATGCCATAGGCATTTGATTTAATAGAAGTTCCTAAATAGTTTTATTATTCTGGAAGATCTGTTTATAATGCTCTTATCCTTTTCTATTTGATATAATTTTAAAACCGAAACCATGTTGATTTCAAAAATCCAAAAAACGCTTTGTAAGTTTAAATATTTGAGCATTGGCGCATGAAAGCGCAGTGAATACCCAGAGAAGTCAAATTGTCCCCATTTTCCTCCTTTGAACTTTCTCATCCCTCCTACACAAAATATCAGGAATTTACTTTGAAATAAAAATGTAACATTTGTAAATATTCAGGGAATGCTTCAGGCAAAATTACTCTCGAGAACAGAAACAGGCGACATTTCTATTTCAGAGCGGAGCAGATTTTTCTTGCGTGTAACTCGTTTACACAGAGATAAACCTTTGTCAAACTTTGTTTTGATGGTTCCGACATCAGCTTCCCTGCAGTGTAAAAACCAAACAAATAAAACCACAGCAATCTTTTATTTTAGGAGAGCTCTTGCTTATATACTCCCTGGAGGGTGAGCTTGCTGAAAACACATCATTTATCCTTTCTCTTTAACATTTTTTTTGTTGATTTGTTGTACTTTACATTGTTTTTGCTTTGCATTTTTATGTCCCGATATAATCACCTCGTTGCCAAGAAAAAGATTGCAGCAGCACTATTGGTTCTGACAGATCTTTACCAAATGACCCGCGAAATGATAAAGACAAAATACAGAACTTAGTACTTAATAGCTTCTTGTAATGGAGTGTGTGATAGCTTTTCTTGTCTTTCAATACTGGCTGGATGTGGTTTATCATTTTGTGTGCTTTGATTTTTCTCATATAAATCTTCAGGGACTGATTTTAGATACTTCGACAATTGTGATGTTCTTTTTTCCCCATTATAGTGATGGTGCTATGCATAAATACATGAAAAAACAGAAGGCATATTGTGTCGTTAATGAAAACAGAAGCATAGTTCAGCTAGCATTTTTTGTTTTAAAAAAAATCAAAATAGGATATTGCGGAAATAAGCCACACATCAATGAAAATACAATTTAGAAAAGTAACAAGAAATACAACAAGATTTTAGCTTCATTTTCTAAGGTCAAATGTTAGAAAATAGATAAAATCTAAGGTAAATTTTACATATATTTTCAAAGGCAAAAAATTCTTGTATTAATTATAATATTTTAATTAATTAACCGCAGTAAACAAAAAGATGAAAATCAACTTGGACGAAAGTAAAGAAACACAGTTTTACAAAGAAAGGGTCATAAAGATAAGAAATTGAAATAAGCTATAGAGTGTATTCTCTTCCGTGCAAATTTAAAAGTTTATAACTTATATATGAAAAAGTTTCTTAACAAAATAACCTGATAAAGCTGCTGGATTTTTAATATTTTGCCCCATCAAAATTGAATTAAATCATATTTAAAATGCTGGCTGAGCATGTATCGCCATTAATTCACATGTACTTTCAATTATCAATTAGATTATCTTTTCTCTATTACTGTAAGATATAACAAAAAAAGGGGTTATCTAATGAAATAAAGACCTGATTTCAAGAGAGTTGTGATATGGAATGTGTTAAAATCAATTTTCGGGGTTAATTTCTTGACATAAGTGTTTTTATTTTATTATAACAAGTAGGAAAAATTTTCCCGTTAAAAATAATATCAATAACTCATAGTATAGTTTATCACCATTTGTCAATTGAATCTTTCAAAAACTTTTTATATCATCTTATTTGCGCAAAAATGAAATTTTTCACCTAAATTTATACCTTTTTATTTTTCTTCATTTCTATAAACCGTTGACTTTTAAAACGCTAGAGTTGAAGTAAAATTATAGATATTGTATAATTATTTTGAATTTATTCAAGCAAATAAATTTTTCTTGTCTTCACTATATATTACTTGAATATTAAATATTTTCAGCTTCAGCAATCAAATTTTCTGTTTTGTGTTCTTAAACTACAATGATGATCCGAGAAAATATATTTTAAATTTTAAATACTCGTTTTGAAATAAAATGGAGAAAAAAAAAGAAGTGTAAAGTCGAAAACTCTTTCATTTGCATGACATAAAATGTAACTTCGAAGATATGTTATAAATATTCCTCATTTTAAGCAAAATTTTGTTCCACCATCTTAAAAAGAGCATTAGCCTAATTAATAACGAAATGGCTCTTGAACTTTATAATTTTAATTAGATCGTTGTTAGAAAGAAGTAAAGTGCAATCAATAGAAGTTGGCTATTTTAATTTTATTTAAATAAAATATATTTTAGTTGAATTATTTATGAATGACTCCTAAAAAATTCCTATTCTAGATTTTCCACATCTGCCGATTGTTTACGATCCTATTCTGATTATTTAGCGGCTTGTTTTCTTTTCTTTTGGCTGCCTTGAATCACACAATGTATCAGCTCAGACGAAGCAAGGAAACCCTCTTAAGAAAGGCGATCCTAATTTTCTTTCTTCTAATGAGCGTAGATTTCTGCCACTTGCAGAACCAATCTATAAGCCTTATTTTCTCTACTCTGGACTTCGGGGTAATTATTTTTTGGCAAAGGTTAATAATAATAAGGAGTACATTGCCAGGTCACGGCGATACATCATTCTAGGAAATCTGGAGTTGTCGGTATAACAAAAACATGTTTTGATGTTGGCTAAGATTAAACAGCATTAAAAATATAATCGAAAAATTGCGCGGAAGTTAATTATAATTATCAATAAAACAACAAAATTCGGAGAGAGCTGCGAGTTGTAAAGTTAACTCATTAGTTCATCTATGAAAATTCACTTACATAAAATTTTGGAAGAATATTTTATTCTAGCATATTCTATGAAATGATAGCTAAACAAGGAGCAGTTGTCAGTTCTTAAAAATGTGATGGACTTTTCTGTCAAAATAAATATAGTCTTTATATCTTTGTCAAAAAGGAATTATACTGTATTTTAAAAATGAAAATATCCTAAGCAATTTAGAGAAAATATTTTTTACTTAAATAAGTATTGGTGACTTTAAAATAAGTATTCAGTTTAGGGTCTTTAACCAAAGTTCCTAATGGCTAAAATGAATAATGTTTCAAAAATTACTGATAAAAATTGCTATAAGGAGATAAACGTTTTTACAATATATGAATTTCTTCTAATATGTTTAATTCCTTAAAATAGTATATCACTCCTAGTGTGATACTATTATGAATCAAACAGTACAATGAGCATTTATTTAAAATGCATACTTGAAATAATTTTTATCAATCTATTTATCAATCTTTCAACCAAACATTCTTATCATCTTTCTTTTATCAATCTTCGAATTTATTTCCAATTTCAATTTATGTTTTTATCAATTTATTTATTTATCAACCTTTCAACCAACAAGCATTTCTATTATAAGAGAACTTAAATCAATAAATATACATTTTAAAAATATTTTAAGTCGTTGCCAAATGTTTTATCAAATCATAGGAATATTTTCAAGGAATTAGAATGACTTCAAAAGGGAGCATAAGTGTTCTTCTTGGTCTTCGTATGAATAAATTAAAGCAATTACTGCTATGAAAATAAAACATTTCAGGTCATCATCTATTCATTTCATTGTAGATCTATAAGACTGATTTAGGCTGAGCAAAATAAGAACAATGCAAGTCAAGAAATAAAAGATTATATATTTCATCAGGCTTAAAATGAGTCAGTGCATATTCCTAAGAATGGAAACAAATAATAACATATAAATTTATAAAAAAAATGCCTTGTTCGACTAATTTTTAATGCTTCTTTTCTTTTGATTTTCTTTCATAGAAAAGTTACATTTTCCAAGTAATATTTTTCAAGTTATTCAATCGGTGAAATTGTAAACCTGACGCTTTTGAAAATGATTAACTATAAACTAATTTCTTTTTTTTTAACTTTTTCAAAACATTATTTTTGAAAACAACCCGGATAAATTTCGAAGAAGATTGCCTTGCATCGTATTTATTAATGTCCCGTAAATACATTAGAAATTTTAATTCTTACAAAATAGCATTAAAATAATTCTTTAGCTAAATACTTTTAAAGTAATTCTCTCGTGTTAGTAAATCCATGTGTCTTTAATATTAATTTCATTAGACGAAAAGAATGATATATTACTCTAACCTTTTAAGAATAATTTATTTGAATGTTTTCTGTTATCTGTATTTTGAAAACTATGTTAAAATTTCTTCAATTGCGCTGTGGTCTGATAACTAATTTCATTAAAGTTATAATTCACAAAGATGATTAAGTAAATAAAATAAAATTTTAATCATAAATGGTGAGGAAATTTATAAATTCTGTATAAAACTAGCCCACGATAATCACGAAATATGAGATCTTGAGTCATTTCATAATAAATCCTATAAAAATTTGAATCCTATACCATCCTATAATTACCATCCTATAAAAATTTGAATAATCTAGTGTTAAAGAAATCTCCATTAAGATCCTTGTGAGAATAGCTGATAAATGCATTGCTCTCAATTAATATGAATATTGCATAATAAATTTCAACTAGAAAAAAATAATATTACAGAAAAAAAATCTTCGCTGATATGTTATAGAAAAATTTATTACTGTATCATCATTTCAACTATTTAGTTTCAATAAAAAATATCACAAAATCTAGAATGAGAGAGTCTTTAATGATCACTATTGTATTACAGATATCTTGCGCGCAAAATAGTAATATAAAAGAAAATTGAATATGTATATCGTTCTTTACTTTGTAAGTTAGAAATGAGTTGATAATAATTTTATTTGAATTAAAAGTGACTGTAAAATTTACAGGTTTTTGGTGATCTTTTTACTAATACAATCAAAGAAAGTATAAACACGCCATTTAGTTTTTGTCATTATTTATCAGAATAATAGTGTATGTATATAGAATCTGCCAATAAAAAGACAATACTCATTTCTTTCTAATCAATTTCTACTATTGGGAGGAAACTATACTGTAGATTATTAAACAGTATTAAAAGTATATGCAACTCTCTAGTGGGATTGGCTGAAAATACCACAGGAATATTATATCAGAAAATATTTAATTGTAGATAGTAACCTATAATCTGTGACGCATAAATGTCTGCATTACACCACTATTGATGAAACATTTCGGATTATGTTTTGGGCGATATCCCGCTGTTTCTGACGGGTCATCTTCGCCGACAAATGGCACAAACATAGAAAAAAAAAGACTTACTTCTTAATCGTCTCTTTCTCATAATGAGGATGATGATGATGATAGCCAGGACAAAAAGAATTGCTATACTGCCGATGATCGCCGCAATCACTAGCACGTTTTTGTCGCCAAACTCTGCATGCCAACCTGCCAATCCTGGAAAAGAGAAGAAAATAACTTTGTCATTAACCTAGAAAATTCATCATTAACCTTGAAACTTTCATTTGATTTTATGATACTTAAAAAGTATCGAATTCGATTGTGTGTTAAAAATATGTGCTTTTGGTTAGTGAGAATTATTGTAACTGAAGGTCTGGAAATTTATGCAATTGCATCGAAAGGATGTGTTACAAGGCAAGCATTTGAATTAAAGATATTAATATTTACGGTGAATTAAATTAAGATTTCCATATAGATACATGGATAGATAGACATAGTTATGCTGAATATAATAATTAATATAATTCTAAGTATTAAATATTTTCCTAAAAAAATTTAAGAGTAATCTTATTCTTAATTTTTTTAGTCCATTAATGCTGAAAATATTCATCCTTTATTAAAATGGCATCAGCAAAGAAAAGTTAAAATATCCTCATTTTGTACAGGAATTCAAATCTGCCATTACTGTTCAATGTCAGCCTTGTACTTACATAAAGTTCTAAATGATTGCAACGCCAATTGAAGAATCGATATATTTAAAATCAGAAACAGAGTCGGTAACTAATATGACAGTTAAAATATTGAAAATACATGGAGAGGATTGGAATATCAATTTGACTTTTTTTTTTTTTTTTTTTTTTGCTACCAAAAATGTTCACATCGAAACTTATGTGGACTTATGGAACGAACGAACTTACGAAATTTATGGATATTTAAGTGGTTTTTAAAAGTTTTCTAAGCATCTTTAAATTATATCGAAACATTTATATGCCAAATTATGACAGTTTTTCAGCTCTTTTTTTGGAATCATGGGAAGAACTTGTGACCACCCTGTATGTCCCCTTACTTAGATAGCTCTAGTTTCCTGTGTTTTGTACCATCTATTTTGATGATAATTTTAACATAATATGTAAGAGATTTACACTTTTCAGGATAAATTACAGTGTGTGTTTGTGTTTGTGTGTGTGTGTGTGTGTGTGTGTGTGTGTGTGTGTGTGTGTGTATGTGTGTGTGTCTGAGTTATTATATAATACCTATATATAGATTTTTGAATGAAGTTGTTAGATTCTGCTTCAGTTACCTTATGAAAATATATAAGAAATAAAACAATTAGTAATATCCTACAAAGAAAAAAGAGTACTTTTTATTAAAAATATTCCTTCGATAAATAATTTGAAAGAATCACATATTATATAATTTTCGCATTTCTTTAAGAAAACCCATATTTTATTTAGTGAGTAAAATGATAAAGTTTTTATTTTACATCAGTTTTCATTAAAAATTACTTACTCGTATATTTCAAGATAAGCATTCCCTTTTCATTTAAACAGACACCATAAATATTATTGATTCATTACAAAAATGTGGCAGAATTTTTGGTTATAAATATTGTACGGTCGAAACTAAATTTTGAAAATCCAATGCTTATATATTTTTCAGATTTTTTTTTTTACTAATTTTATAAAGAACACGATAACACCAAATTAAAGTTTCTCTCCTGCAATAAATACAAAATAATTGCAGGTTATGTGTAGTCTTTAGCTGAACATAAACACAAATTCCTCTATTCAACAAAATACAACCGAGCATAGGTTGTTTTATAGTAATCTAAATAACAAAAATTTGAATTTAATAAGAAATGATTAATGCATGCGATATTTTTAAATCTGATTGATAAGACATGTTACTCGTCATAATTTATCTTAATTTAATGACATGGATTCTTGCGACATATTCCATATATATTTTCAGTCATATATATTATGGTGCAATGTACATGTACACATTCATTTCCCCAAGATTCAATTTAATAATGAAAATACTCTCGAAAAACAATAATTACCAAATACACAAAATAAACTGATTTTACAATATATAATCCAAACATTATTCTTAAAAACAGAATAGTAATTATATAAAAAGAAATATGCAAAATTAATTCCCAAATAAATACATAAATTTTTAATAATAATGTTTCGGAAATGATTTCTATTGGAGACAAAAATGTCGTTTCTGAATGTGTTTAGCATATAAACTAAAAAATAAATTTCATTCTTTAAGAAAAGCCCATAAAAATAAAAAATAAAAATACATTTTTTTGCATTTCTTCGGAAACAATTTCTTCCAGTTTACTTTAAAGACTTTTTTTCTTTTCCTTTTTTAAAAAATGGCTCGTTTTCAATTTACTAACGTCTAGTCTCGACATCTGTTCCATTAACGAGGTGAAACGAATCACGAAAGTTAACTGTAACTATAATGTCATGCTCTGTAATGGGAATTACAAATCGCCATTTTGTTCGCCATTAGATGGACGCCATGACAGTCTGACTTCTGAGAAATATTGGATTTGGCATTGATTGATCGAAAGCTCATGATTACCGGGATTGGAATTTTTGTTATTTATAACTCTTTTTTTTCAGTCATATTTTTTTATTTGGACGAAATACTTTCAGCTAGAAGTGCATATTTCAGAAGGCGATTTTTCTTTATTTTTGAGACAGGATGTTCGTTTGGTTTTTAAGCGAACTTCGTCTGACCTGAATAAACTTCTGATCGAATACTTCAGAACTAAATTAGGAAATAGGAGTGGTGAAATAGTTTTTGACATGAAAAATGGGTTTTCTAGGTTTCAAATTTCATAGGAGGGAAAGTAAGATCAGCATATATCATTTTCAAATAATATAACCTTGAAAATGTACGTTTCATTTATCATAAACTTTGCTAATAACTTAGAATTTTTTGAATTAATGAAATATAAATACCAAATATGAAACAAAGAAGAAATATATAAAAGAATTTGCTATAATATTTAATATATTGATAATTTATTTTATTACACATATATTTAAATTGATTTATTTGTTTTTTTCTCATTATGTAACTATAAAATTCAAAAAGATAATTACAGCCACTTGAATGTGTCAGTAATTTACAAATAAGGTGCTAGGGAAAAAGATTATATTTTACTGTAAAAAATATGGCATGTAAAATCCGTACTAAAAGCATTCTTTATAAAATAATTTTTGGACAACAAAACTTTAAAAATCATCAAATATTCCCTATTATCTGTCTGGTATCTACTCTAACGACATAAATCCTTGATATATTTTTATAAAACTATTAGAAATGTATCGAAGAAAAAAGAAGAAAACGAAGTGATTTTTTAATTAATATTTAAGATTTATGGTAAAATTATATACTCATTTTATCATAGATAATACATATATATATATA
>JAPMOR010016210.1:76300-96514 GCA_026543865.1 Argiope aurantia | reverse complement strand
CTATCTAATAAAAAAGTGATATTTCAACCTTACATTTAAATTTAATCGAAGAATTAGCTCGCTATATATTATTTATGTATTTCTTTATCAACTTAATCATGGTAAACATAAAAATATATGTATGTCAATCCAGACAATTAATAAATCAAAATTCCGTTTAAGTTTTTCAATTTGACGGTAGGAAATGTATACGCTGGTAACCTATGGCTTAAACTATGATTGAAATTTGAAATGCAGTAGATGAAAAATTGATTTTAAAACTCAAGGTATCAAATATTTGAATTTATTCTACAATAATGAAGGCTACATTTGTCTGTGTGAATTATCACAAAATTTATAAATTACTACTCATATTTACTTGTTGTTCTTTTAAAGACATCACAGAAAAGTGGTGCGAAATACTTCAAATTTAATGCTAAATAAATAAAAAGAAAAGATTAAATAAATAGTGCAAAATCCTTTATACTTATGCTGATTTTTGTAAAATGTGAACACTATAATCTAAATGAAATGAGATTAAATAAAGGAATAAATTTCAACGCATGCTCTCTTTATAGTACGATAAATGCCGAAGCAGTATTCTAACTTTTGTGTAGTTTAACATTTGTTCTGTAACCTTAGGGACAGTATCTGTTATTTTAACTTTTAATGTTTTATTATCATATCCTTATGGCAAATGCCCAAAACATCTAAAGTTGTCTTGGTGCAAAATGGCAGGTTTATTTTCATCGAATCATAATATGTATTGCACTTTCTTCCTCGTCGAAACCATTTTGTTAATCACAAAGGGTTTATATTAGCCGTGTCTTAATACTCGATACAAATAGAACGACTTTTATCGTGACAGCAGAAGGCTGGGAAATGAAGTTGAGGGAAAGGGTCCTAAGGGCCATCACTGACCAATAACTCGAACACACAACATTATTATATTCTACAAGGAAGCGAAAACTATGCCACTAAATAGGCGTCTTCTCATTTGCATACTCATCCCTCTCTTCAGTTTGGTAGGGCATTTTGTTAAAAAAAATAATAAACTTCAGTTTATTGCTTACTTACATTTACAAAATGCTTATGCCATCTGTTCAAAGGTAAGCAAATTTATAGAGTAGATTACACAATGATAAAAATACCGCACTTATTTCATGCTAATGCCATCTAATTCATGAAATTCTTTATGCTCATTTGATAGGATTTTTTTTATTAAAAAATAGTACTTTTGTATCAAATAATGAATGAATAGCAATAATATATGCTAATATGGCATCTGAAGTAGTGCTAAACAGTGGTTGATCCATCTTTCTTACAAGTTTTAATTCATTATTTTCTTTAGATTTTAAATTAGTAAGGGCAATTTCATTTATGCGATAAAAGTTTATAATTACAGGTGTTTTTCGAAAGTTTTGTATATCGTGTCAATTTAGCCCTTAAAATCTTCTCAACGTGGTATATTTACAAGTTTCACTAATTTTTTAATTGGTAAAAAAGATTATAAATTTTTATACATTAAGAAGATTATTTATAAATTTTATTTTCGAGAAATTTACTTGTTTTCAGAGCTGAGTTATCTTGAGGTGTTGAATTGGCATCCAATACCTTTAACTAAAAAGTTATCTATATAAACACCATAAAAGATATATAAAAGGATATATATGAAGATAGCATTTATCTAGGAATCTCAAATTTTATTTTACTTATATTTTAATAATAAAATAATAACGCTAATATAATATAGTTAAGAATAAAATAATTTTTATGATTCTATTATATATTTATACACGCTAAATTATTGAAATATCTATTATATATTAAATTTCTCCTCAAGTTTAACATTTAAATAAAATTTCTAGAAAGAGAGCTAGTAAAAGAATTAATAACAAAATACTAGAAACATTTATATCACAAAAATGCAAATTTAAATAAGTACAAATAAAGATACAAATAAGAAATTTTATATCAGCCTGAATATTTCTGTCCTAAAAGAAATAACTAATATGTATCAGGTTATTGTAATATCTCGTGCCATATATATTTAGAGACAGCAGGCTCTTGAAAAAGGGTTCGGGTCTGGAAGTTTCGGAGAAAAGAAATAAGTGGAAGTGGGTTCCACACATTTAATCATAAACTTCCAATCGATCACTGCCAATTCAATATTTCTCATAGCAGCGCTGTCAAACATATCGCGAATGACAAACGGCACTCATACCTCAGTGCAAGAAATAGCTGCGGAAGGTGTTGACGGCTATAATGGAGAGGGGGCCGCCTGTTTATATGCGCTACGAAGAAAAGAAATAATCCAGTTTCCGCCTGCGACCCAGTTGGATTTGAATTTTCGTCTTGTTTGAGAAAGAAAAGTAATCTCGCTAAATGAAACATTTAATGGAGGAAATTAGATGCAAATGTATTCGTTCTTAAATAGTAAGTACATCTATAAAAGAACATTTTGTGAGAATTGTAAAATTCTTAATAATTTCCGAGGACAAGTATGACAAGCGCGTTTATACTATAACAGTTCAAGTTTACTTAAACATTACTAAAGATTAAAAAAAATAATGCTCTGTTTAATGCAAGAATGCATGTGGATTTTGATTATATATAACAAACAATTAAACGAAGTTACACAAGGAAACACGGACCGAGTTCGATTTGAATTTTCGATATACGTAGAGACAAAGCTATACCAGTAGGTGAAACATTTAATGGAGAAAATTAGAAGCAAAAGTATTCGTTCTTGAAAATTAATTGCATCCATAAAATAATATTTTCCTCTTTCAGTTGTAATAACCTGGCAATCTCCAAAGAAAAATTTTGATTTCATTAAAATTTATTTATATTTGCAATGATGTAATTTTGTAATTGCTTTTTCTCTTCTTTTCTAGATATGTTCAAGATTTTACTAATCTTTTTTCGTTTGTACGTTCTCGAGGGTCATTTCAGTATTTTAGCACACTAGTACACATATTCAGTACACTAGTGGACAATTGCTAAGAATGGATCACAAGCGGCTGTATAGAGCATAAAGTAAGTATGATTGAATGCAAAATGAAATAATATAATGCTAGAATCCTATGATATTTATTCTGCTTTGAAATCTAGAAAAATTTGAAAAGTGTTCTAGGGACTAAACATTCGTTTTGAACTGAATATGTAAAAGTGAAAAGTTTGTAATCACCGTCTGCAGGTATTCTCGTGTAAGATGTCAATACGAGATATGACCACCATGGAAGATATTGCGAAGTTCCAAACGTCATAGCATGCTTTGCATAACATTATCCAGCAGCTGTTGGGGTAATTTATCTCATTCCTCTGTCAGTGTACACTGAGGAGAATATCTGTTCATTGAAGGACATTGTCGACCAGCAAGTCTCTTCCCCAAAGCAACACAAACATTTTCAATGCTATTCAGTTCTGGAGAACGTGCTAGCCATTCGAGGCGTTGAATATCATCGCTGTCTAGATATTCCTGCAGTGATTGTTCGATGACATGTTCTTTGTCATCCATGAAAACACATTTGTCACTGACTACACCACGGCACATGCGAAAATTAGGAATCAGAAGATTATTAATGTATCATTCGACTGTAACAGTCAAATTTGAAAACACATAGAAGGACGTACGGTCACTAACCTTGATACCAGTCCATACCATGACTTTTCATGTAGGATATTAGTACCTTTCCTGTATGTTTCTGTAAGACTCTAGCACAAATTAGTTGTTAACAACAATCATATGAAAGACTGGGCCTATTTTCATCCAAGTAGAGTAAGCGAGCCCAGTCTTCTGGTAACTGCGATGACACTATTGTAAACGGGTGGTACAATATGTCTGGAAAATGGAATACACATAAGAGTAAGTTGGCGTATAGTCCTCCTTGTTACAAACGTTTTGTGATAGTTTTTAGGGAAATTTACTTTCCAGTAGAAGTGAAAAACTGCTTGCTACCTGACTAGTTGTGTTGTGCCTGTACATTTTTATCGGTTAGTACTATGTATCGATCTTTTGTAGACGTCATACTGTGAACATGACCTCCTTTGTGACATTTGCTATGCATTCCATTTGAATGAAATGTTTTCCAACACTCTGGTTGACGTCAAAATCCCTGATAAAATCTGTTATTTTTCTCCCTTCTTCAATCTTGCTAATTGAGCGACTTGGCGTAAAATCATCTAACTGATGTCAGGAAAGCATACTAAGAATTGCAAGTTCTTCCATTAATTCTTTCCCGTTAAACATTGAGTTTGAACAACAACGTAGATTGACACCAAATGTTTTATATTTCTTCTCAGCGCTTTCACGTTATGTACAAATTAGGCAATTCGAAATTTGTATATGCACAGCACGTTTTACTGTATTCTGCACTCAAGCTAATATCTACATTTGTCTGCCTTCCATTTTGTGATTGCTATCATGGCTATTGCCACCTTCCTCAGAAATTCTTTATCAGAATATTTCTATAACTTATTTGCTAAATGGCAATTAATTAAATTTTATTGAATACTAGGAAGAAAACTGGAGAACACTAGATCTCTAGGATAAGTGCAAAATAATTAAAACAAAAAAATTTCGAATGTATAGTATTTAACTTAATTTATTTATAGTTTTTTGAAGGCATGTTTCACCCCTTCTGATAAATTATTTTTCCATTGAGATATATTTAGAGTTAAGTTCTTTCCGAAATCGGTTTTTCTTACCAATTATTTATTAGCTATTTTACTATTTTGCTACATTTGTCATTATTTAGAAAACTAATGCATTTTTATAAAATTGTTTTCTTAATTGCTCACAAAAACTTTGAAATATTCTCTTTTAAACACGTTTATCCCATTTCAACAGCAGTTTTATAAACAATTCATGAAACCAGCCAATTTAATTCCCACTAAATAGACTTTTACTGACCATATTCATAACTAGGTCAGTTTTAGAATAAAAGAGCTAAATTTTTTTCATTTAAAATGTTAATAGGCGAATATTTTACAAAATATGACAGCTTGCAACACAAGTTTGTGGTGACAATATAAACATTTAGATTTCATAATATTTTCAGCAGTAATTGAATCAAATATCATAGAATATAATTCTATATAAGTAATTTAAAGTATTATTTTAAAGCAGTTATATGCCTATCTCCAAAGGTTTAGAAATTACTTCCCGTTTATGATTAGAGTGGGCATTTTGTATAATAATACCCCTCTACACCCTCTTTAATCATTTAGCTAATTTTCGATTCTTTAGAAACTTTTGCTTCTTTGAGATAATTTTATATAAAACCATTGCATAATAGTTCATCAGATTTACAATTACTGATACGTGTAATCAATATTTTAATAGGTAAGTATAATAAATACTTTACACTTTGTATAATAATACTCCTCAAAAATCTTTTTAATACTTTTTCTAATACTAGATTCTTTAGAACCTTTACATCCTTTAGATAATCTTATATAAAACCACTGCTTAATAGTTCATCACATTTATAATAATTGATAAGTATAATCAATATTTGACACTTTCTATAATAATAAGCCTCGAAAATCTCTTTTAATTCTTTAGCTAATCTTAGATTTGTTGAGACAATCTTTTGCGTATTAGTTCATCCTATTTACAATAACTGTTGAGAATAATCAATATTTTAATAGGTAAGTATAATAAATATTTTAATAGGTAAGTATAATAAGTATTTAACACTTCATATAATAATATCCTTTGAATAATCCTTTAGTTAATCTTAGATTCTTCAGAAGCCTTAGTTTTTTTTTTTTATGATAATCTTATATAAAACCTTGCATATTAGTTCATTACATTTACAATAACTGCTATTTGTAATCAAAATTTTACACCTTGTATAATAATATCCCTCGAAAATCTCTTTAATCCTTTAGTTAATCTTAATTATTTAGAACCCTTAGTTTTTTTCAGATAATCTTATTTCAGCGTTTTAATTCATCACATTTAGACATCAGTTCATCTGCTAAGTATAATCAATATTTTAATAGATATATTATCAAGATGAGAATTGCCTCATTCAAGTATTTTTACTAAACAGTTTTGTACAGCTCAAGGAAAAAGAAATTTATTTTGATACGTTTCATGTTCTTTTTGAAAAACTGCGTAATAAATTTTAAAATCTCAATTATTTCGATTTAGAAATTCATTTTTTACAACTTGTTTCTAAATACACAGTTAATTTATATTATTAATTTTAATACACTTGATATTTTTTGTAAAATGATTGCAGCAGTTATTTATAGCACGCAGATTATATTTCATAAATTAATTTCATTTTTTAGCATGGGATATTCATTTAGTAATAAATTATTTTTTGAAAGGGGAACGCAAAAATTTAATTCGAGTTGTTTGAACTTTTAAATTTTGATCATCAAAGAACACACTTAATTTGTTATTTTGTTTGGATTAATATTTCGCTAATTCTTTTGATATTGAAGGCTTATAAACCTTCTTTTCCTTTTTTTAACCTTTAAAAACTAATTTATGTTACAAAAATAAGAAAACATTTTTAAGACAAGCGGTATTTTTTTTCATCAATAATCTAGAACATCAAAATGAATTCTTTTGCATGGAATATTTTAAAGTTGCTTTTAAATACCGCCTTTCATGAAATACAGATATTTATATTTTAAGAGGACAAATGAACTAAAGAATACTTAGTTACATGAGAAATTAGAATAACTTATTTAAAACATCATTATATCAAATCGAATTTTTTAGTTACTTTTCATATAATATTGTTATACAGTTATTGTAAAATATAACATTCATAGATGAGCAAATGAAGTTCACATTTGAAGTTATGGAAAACAATAAAAGAATACATAAATGTATGAGAAACTATAGCATATTGTTTGAGACATGATGTATATGTAGAAACGGCAGATTGATGACGAAAAATATACCTTAAAATGAGCAAAAACGAAATGAAACAGTTAAATCCTTTAGAAATTGAAATATGTTTTCACTAATTTTCTTCTATAAAGATTCATGAAACTTCACTTTAGGGGCATATTCGATAAACTTTAACATTATTTGATATCCTCTGAATTATGCAAATAACACTTTGTAATCTGCCACCTATTTTAAGATTTATTGCCTGGTACTAGAGATATATTTTTAGATATTTCTCAAAGAACATTTCATTAGGTAATTAAATATTTACTAGTTTTTCGCTTTGTGTTTAAAGTGCATTAGAGTACATTTTATTTGAGGAATATTCAAAATCACGCCATCGAGTTTGTCCAAAATTAGAAAATTTTCTGATATATTTAAGAAAATGCATTAAGAGTTCAAATATTTTGCAATGAATTTCTTACCATATACTTCAAAGACCAATTTCGTGTGTAAATCGCTTGTAAATTCGTGTGTAAATCATTAGAAAATACTTTATTTTTTCTCAGGGATATTGGAAGCAGAAAAGTTGAAGTCAGAAATATAAGTTAAAGACATTTTGAAATATATCTGTTTTCTGAAGAGTTTTTGCATAGAATCATTTAATTTTCCATTAATAAGCTCTGAGTTAAATTTATTAGTATTGATATGCATTATAACTTATTTATTAGTAACAAAATATGTCTAGAAATTTGAATTTCCCTATTTAAGCCTTGGCAAATTACGAAATTATATTATTTAAACAATCAAATTTTGATCCCTTTAAATCTTAAAAGTGGCTGAAAACAATATAATAGCATTTCATTTTAATTATAACTTGCGCAATAGCAGACTTATTTATTGTATGGGTTTCAGTCGATTGAGTTTCGCATTTTAGCATGTTTTTGGCACATTACTGATTTATTTTAGGTTATTACCTTTTAAGCACTTCATGAATATGCATTTAATTTTATTTATTTATCACGACTTCAGGCTGCTTAAATGTAGATTTGTACGCATTAAATATTGTGGCAGATATAGGACTTAATAAATATTCTAATTATATAATGAAATACTAAAGCCAGACCAATTATACTCGATAAAAATAATAATGTTATTTTAATATTTTATCATTTACAAATTTCATTTGGTAACTGAGGAACAAAATTTTTTAATTACCCACCCACCCCGCCTACTCAGACGAATGTGCCTGGACTGGCGGCTGCCTTGTTAGAAATCTGTCCTTGAACTTACATTATCAATAACTAATTTCAATAATGTTTATCTTGTAATTAGTTATCTATTTTTGTAATGTTTCCAAGACAATACAGAAATAAGTAAAATTCGACATTTATCATAAACATAAATTTTCAATAAATATGTTGAAAATAAATTTAAAAAAAAATCAATCTAAACGAAGTGAATTTTTTTCTTGAATAGTTATCGTGAAAATGTCATTACTAAAGTATCTGTCTTGCCACAAGCATTGCAATAAATATAAACACAAACTTTGTATAAAAGTATATTTGGTCTAAAATGTTTGTCCAGTTTATATTTCGCAGCAGACGATGATCGAAGAAAAGTATCATATATATTTATAAGTTATAAACTCAAACAGAAGGCAAAGTAGCACAGTTCTTCCAATAACATAAATGTCCATTTTATTCTGGGCTCTAAAATATTATTCCCTTCTCAACTAAAATGATGGTCAATCCACGAATGTTATAAGCCATAACATTTGTGATATAAGTTAAATTTTGGGACTTACTCGCGTTTCGAGTGCCTGGAGATTGTGTTTAACTCGAAGAGTTTCTGACAATAAAAGAACAGAAACTTTAGAAGTCAATAAATTCTATGAACCGATAGCAAGCATCTTACAGAATGACTTCAGCTCTGAAAGTAAATTCCCGCCACTCGTTTATCAGGCTATAAAACCGTCTGGAGTACATTTACGACGTGGCGAACAGGGATTCATTATTTTCAAGAAAATCATCAAATGCCAATTCGGTAAAGAAAATTTTCAAAGGAAATAAAACTCTAGATTTTCTTCACTTGCGACATCAAGCCATGTTTTGTCCTCAAAGGAAGGGTTTTAAATACACCAAAGGGAATTTCGTACATCTTTTGGAAGAGTTTCTTTACTTAAGTTTCCGAGGAAAAAGCACTTGTGGGAATTTTTGTCTTCTCTAATCTGGGCTATAAAACTTTTGAAGCATTGTTTTATAATTAAAGTTCTCTCAAATAAGTAAGTCCGAAATTTTAAATCTTGTCTAGTTAATTCTTCTGAATCACGTTTTAAGAAAAATATACTTGTTAAATCTGTTTTGTGAATTTTTTTTAATTTCTTTTATCAATAAAAAAATTTTATTTATCCATATGTTCAAATCCAGCTTTAACATACTTGAAACAAAGAGAGAGAAAAAATTAACATGAAATAATTCATCAAAAAGTAGTATTTATTTTTCCTCATCTAGTTAAAGAAAAATGTATAATTTTAATGTTCATCAGAGCTAGTTCTATAAGTTCTATAAAAATTAAATTCGTAGAATTGTACAATTTTATTTTCACAATGGCTTTCTCAATACGAATGGTGACAAATTTCTTTGAAATCTGGAAGTTTTTTGGGGGGACTACGTTATTTATGTATTGTTTTTCAATTTTTTATTTCTTGCTTGCCGTGTAATACGCTGTAAAATAACTTTTACAGAGAACATTTGACATGCACGTTCAGCAGATCTTAATCACAATGGTTTCTTTAGCATCTATATGAAACCAGTATACAAAGAAAACTAGTTTTTCAGGATCGACAATCGATAACTAAGGTTAAGAATTCACTGTATATTTTGGATCAAATCTTGAATTAAAATATTAATATATATTGAAATATTCAATTAAATGTTTGCAATTTATATTATTTTATTGAATGAGAATGAATTTATTATAATAATGAAGTACAGAATTTGATAAGTTATAAAATAACATAGATAATGATCTAAAAAGTACATTTCGTTAACATCAAATTATTAAATGATTTGTTTTGTTTTTTAATTATATGCTAGTTTTTCCAAAAAATATTTTTCAAGAAGTCAATTTTAGGAGGTGCAATGCATTGTATGGATCTGAAATATGTTCCGGCATTGGATTGTTTGAGTTCATCTTGATCTTTGACTTAAAATATTTTCAGATTTATCATGCCTGAGTTTTTCAAGTTGCATATGAAAGGTACTATACACAATACAGTTATTTGTTTTCATATATTAACTCATCACCAGACACGGAAATTGGAAATACGTAGAGTTTAATAGAATATTCGTGTGTATGCTCAGAGACTCATGTTTCGACAAATTTATAGTTGAATTTATAGTTGATACCAATTTCAACACATTTTGTAATATAACAACTTTTGGAAAGATTAGATATTTTCATTTTATAAATCATAAATTATATCATTATTGCTTTTCTTAGCTACCATCGCTTAATTTAGATATTCTGAACACAAATTTTATGTTAAGAAATTTGTATCGCGACCTTGATTTTAAAATTATACTCAAAATTAGTATCTTATATGCTATTAGAGTTTAATAAGCCGCTACATTTCTATTTTTGCTTATATTTTATATGACTATTTTATTTATGCATTGCAATATTTTGTTATACTTTTAAGGACAAAGACTTTGTGGTGCTGCAATGATTTACCATATAAAAAGGCTGCAGAGTTCAGTTGAACTGACGTATTCTACTTCTGGAAAAATGTCCATTATAAAAGTTCTTATATCACCCTATTCTATTTTTTCGGAGGTGACATGCATGTAATGACGGCAAAAAGAAAAGAAGAAAAAATGCACAGAAGAACCTTCAGATTTAGTTGAGCTAAATAGGAATTTCACCGACAAGAATGTCATCACACAAATTCCCACTCTTTCTAGGAAGAGAAAAAAAAGACAGAAAAATCCAACCGCTCTCTTTTCATTAAATTTATGGAGTGTTCTCGATTGGTGATTAAACTCGGAGAGCTCGGCGGCCCCAGTTCCTTCCATCCGTCTATCTCACCAGGGAATTCCAGGCTTTTCCCTATTACTCTCCTCGAAATAAAAGGCAAAAATACAAAAAGAAAAGAGAAAAAATGGAAACGGTTCCCAGAAATTATTTTTACCAGCTCTCCTATGTATGTAGGTATTGAAAATAACGAGTTAGATCATTTACTTTTTGGACTTTTGAAAGAATGGGAAAGGCAGAGAACTTAAAAGAAAAAAAAGGCGCAATGAGTGTAAATTACAACCATTGGATATTCAGGAGAATTTTATTAAAACGCCCCAGAGGAGTTGTGAAAGATTCCGAAATTTATCTTGCCGTTTTAACGTGTGCTTAAGACATCGATTTTGTTGGAACTTCTCTTCGCTCATGAAGAGAAATTCCGATTCGCTGGAGGCGGCTCTGAAAAATACTCGATACCTATTTCCAAGCTTTTTAGAGAATTTGAATTGGTGCTAAATGAGGCCGCAATAAAATATAACTTGTTCATCTTTTAGAAATTTGATAAATTTTTCAGAACTCTTAATAAGGGAATAAATGCTCTGAGTCAAAGAAGGAGGCAAAATATCTGTTAGGGTCATCAATAATTATTGCTTGGATTTTATTTCCTTCAAATTATTTATTTCATATTTCTTCTTTTTATGACTTATAAATGTATAATCGTAAAGGTTAAAAAACGTTAAACTGTGTAAATGCATCATTAGGTTTAGAATTCACTGGAGATATAATTTTTTATGCGAAAAGATTGAATTTATTGTTATATTCAGGAATACTGAACAAAATTAATAAAGAAAAAAGTAATTAAAAAAACAAAAGTAGTATTAGGTACATGTTTTTGCAAGAATTGTTAGCTGGATTACAACCAAATTTTTCACACATACTGCTTGAGTAAGCAAGTGGTTCAACTTAGACAAACCAGGCTCTTGCACCAAGCTCACATAATAATGCAACCAACCAACTTGAAAAAGTAATTTTGTTTTTTTGAAAAAAAAATATTAATTCATTCATTCGCCGATTGAAAAATGGAATTACAATGCTAAAATATGTATAAGATTAGAAGTATCAAACTATTTTAGCCTGTATGGATTCATAAGGTTTCTGCAAATTTTTAATAAACTACAATTTCAAAAACTAAAATTCTTCCTTAAAGATCGAGCTCAAATACTTTAGCATGGAAAATAACAATTCTTCTAAGGTTTTATGGAATTTTAGTTCATGCGAATTGTCATGAAATGTATAAAACGGGAAGGGGGAATGTATACTATTTTTTTAGATTAAGTAGAGATATTTTTCCTTAAATTGTTTATCCAAAACAGCTTCTAAATATGTACCCGGATTTTGTAGAATAAACGGGGGAGGGGTTGGAAAGTGAAACACCGATTTCTTAGTTTTAAATATAACCCTAAGAAGAAAAAATCAACTATTATAATGCCACTAAAACCTGTAGAAAAATGCTTTTAGAACAGGGTTTTTTTCCTATGAATAAGAAAATTACTTATAGGCATGTTTGAAGATATCGATTTTTTTTTATCGGTAAAACAAAATTAAAAAAAATACTGGTATTAATCTAAACTTTTTATGAATTACTTTTTTCCATATAACATGTACTTATGTTAAATTCTAAGAATTACTCCCGAATTTTCAAAAAAAGGAAAAATATTTCTTCCAATTTGTACTTTTTTAAATTTTACTCTTGAACTTATTCAAATTATCATAAAGTTCTATAACTCATTTTATAGGTCTTCTTATTTCTTAAAACATATTAATTTTAACTTTTTCTCTCATGTTAATAGGTTTTATTTAAATGTGAAAAACTAGTATTTCAAATTCCATTTCCCCTCTCCCCGTTATTCATTAGCATATCCGCAGGCAATCTGGTTTGCAAAGCCAACCCAACAATTTGGAACAATAAAATTCATGTATTATATTTTTTTCTCTTCAGAGTGCAATTTGATTGAACTCTTCCATCAGGTTAAGTTTAAGTTCTAAACAAGTAACAACAAATGCTTCTGCAACAATACACTTTGCAATTTAATAATTTCAAATTTCCTTTTAAAAGAAATGTTATAACTAGTACTTTTTCAAACATAAACAATTTATTTTGTCATTGGAGCCATTTTTCTGCTACAGTCAAAAATATGACTATTAATTTATCTGAAATAAACCATATGATCAGAAATGTATGTGAACAAAATATGATTGTGATGCAGTTAATAGTTTTAACATAGGAGTTGATCCAAACACCTTCTGATTAATGAGTTTTACATCTTTCTAAATTTTTGTTCTCAATACTATCAACTCAAAGAATTGTATTAAAATCTGTTCTAAAAGTTAATAAAATAATTAGAATTTTATCCAAAAGTCCATTATCTAAAGATTTTTTTAAAATTTTCATAATTCAGAAGTTCCCTCTCTCTCTCTCTCTCTTTTTTCCCCTTCAGTCCCATGAAACTAAGCACATTCTTCAAAAAGCGATCAATTTATTACAAAACAGTTCTATACACATTATTAATAAAATAGAATCCCAATAATTTAATATAATAGTCATTTAAAACTATATAAATAATACTGATAATTATTCTTATAAATACAGATATAAGTTAAATATTAAATAATTCAGACTTTCTAAGTTTTCCAATTCCTTATTATTTTTAATATCTGTGCTTTTTAACTTTCAAACCGTTGGTTGTTTGGAAAAGTTTTCATTTAAATCATAGATTTAAGATTTCATATACATATTTTTCCCCTAAAAATAAATATTTTAATGCAGCATAACTATCAAAGATAAATAAAATAACAAAGCTAGTGAAAGGTATAAATCCTAGTGTAGAAATAGCAATACTAGGGAAGCTTATAACAATAGTACCGAAGTAACAAAACTATAGAAACTAATAATAATAGTGTGAATATAACAATATTTTGGATGACATTATCTATAATGAATATCTGATAACAAAAGTAATAAAGGAAATAAATGGAAAAAATATATAAAATCCCGGAATTTGCTATGATAATTCATCAATACATTCTGCATTTCCTGAAATATATAATAAAAATTTTACTCATTTTATGAAAATTTACGGGTTTTTTTTTTTAATATTTCATAATATGAAAAAAATAATTATGCTATTTATCAGTCAAACCGAAAATTAAAGATTGGATAATAAATACTTCTTATTCTTCGTTCAAGAACTAGGCAATGCATGATGAACTTTTGAACTAAATAGTTCTTACTCTATCCCTCTTTTTATCTAAAAAATATTTTTCTTCCAATTTTCAAATCACTTTCGGATTTTTAACTAATATATTTTTTATTCATAGGCATTTTTTATAATGTATTATGTGCAAATATTCAAAACTCTAGCCATCCTATAAAATGGTTTATCCCTAATGCAGTCACATTCCTTAAAATGAAAGAATACATGAATTATTGATCGACAAAATGGAGAATAAAACTTATTTCTTTTCTATATCACGTTAAAGGAATGTAGAATCAATATTTTCATTTAATTTCAAATATTCAAATATGCTCAAAAGATTCAAACCACGAGAGAATGCTTCATATTTAAAAATTATAAACAATTTTCCTTGTAAATAGGGAAATTTAAATTTGAGCTACATTTTCTAAACCAAATATGCGTTCTAGTTAGCAAGAGCAAAATAAAAGCTTACTTTTTAAAATCATTTTACGAAATTTTTCCCTGTCAATACCGACGATTTCTGAAAAGAAATAATTAAAATAACTATGTTTTCCTTGCCTTATGGTAATTTATTTATATTCTTGTTTAATGTTAACATAAAAATAGAGAATAATTTAAAAAGATAAACAGTAAAAATCATTCGACTTTCACTTTTTCTTAATCGTAGTATAGAGAAAGTATAATAATTAACAAAAAAATCCGAACTGGAAATTTTAACGAATCTCACAATTTAGACCTCTCTGAGTTGTTCGAAAACCGCATTTTTGGAAAATGTCCGTCTATCTGTCTGTCTGTCTGTGACAAAGGTATAACTCAAAATTTCTTTGAGGTAGATGAATGAAATTTGGTATACTGTCTTTACACCAAATTTAGGAATTTGTATCAAATTTTGAGTAAAATACGATCAGAGGAAATCTGTCTGTCCTGCTGTTAACACGATATCTACAAAACAGAGAGAGCAAGATGGTTAAAATTCGGCACACATATTTAACATCTACAAATTTAGAGCCAAATTACACCTACCAAATTTTGTAGCCAAATCCAATAGAGGGGAAGGGGTGTAACGTTCTGTCCGACTGTACTTTCAGAAATTTATAAACGCAATTAGTTAAATATACTAAATTTTGTAAGGTATTTTGTGATTACAAGTGTATCTTCATAAAAAAATTTTTGTTCATGTGAGAAGAACACATCTAAATTATAAATTCGATTCTCGGATTTTATTATCATGCTAAGATTTCATCGCCAAATAACTGCCTAGGAAGACGCGATAGATCCAGTAAATTAGCTAAATTCACGTCAAAGGTTGCTAATTCATAACTATTTTACGCCAATGCTATGTAAGGCATTCTCTAGTATAGCAGAAAGTTTGGGGTGACTATTCTCACTAATTTTATATTACCTTAGTTTAATATTCAAAATTGTAAGTAGTAAAATATTCAAAATAGAATATTAATAGAAAAAATGCAAGGCATATATTTGTTGCAATAAGGAATTTCAAAACTCACTTGAAATTTAGAGTAAAAAAATATTAAATTCAGAAATTTTTCGTACCTGGTCCAGACACCATCCTCTCGCATGGTCTAGATTCTCCGACGTCATTGATGGCAATGCATGCATACAATCCGTATCGTTCAGCTGAACTCGGCAGCACGTACACACTGTGGTCATCAGCCTCACTTTCCATATCAAACTCATCGTCCAGTGTTTCATTATCTTTGCTCCAAGTAAAATTTATCTTAGTCGGAAAACCGTCGGCTTTGCACATAAGAATAGCAACTCCGGCTTCGTTGGTGGTTTCACTGACAACGCACTCTGGTTTATCTGAAAAGAAGAAAAAAAAAATGTGGTTTAATCCCTGGGTTTTGCAATGGTTTTCTTCCCTTTGAAATGATGAGCATCTATTAATCCGAAACTTACTGGACCCTCGTTATGAGATTACATACATATAGAAGTCAAAAAGAACAAAAATTTCAAATTAAAGTTATTTGCACACACCTTTAATAAAATAATTATAATATGCATTTAAGCGACATAAGAGAAAAATATTTCTTTTGCGCTCCTCTTGAAATTACTTCGAATATTTATTTTGGATGTATTATAATAAATAAACATAAATGATCTTAAATATTAATATTAATTGAATACAGATAATCGAATCAGAATAGTTAACTCTTCGTTACAATTATCTGTATATTTTTCAATATTTTGAATTGCATTTTATTGGACGTTACATAGTAAGTAATGCCTTAAGTAATACGAAGGATAAAAATGCAGTTTATTTATTTACCAACATTAATAAAGAGCATAATATAATCTTTAAGAACCTCAAAAATATCTTTTCGTTTTATATGGCATTACTAAGAATTCTAACTGAAATTCAAAATGTTTATCAATTTTAGTACCTCTACTTGAACTAGTAATAAAGATCAATATGTATGTATGATTGTATGCATTGGCGCTCTACAAAATTTAGCGCTAATATATCTTGGCGGATGGTAAGGTGAAACCCAGAAAGATGTCTTTGAAATTGTAATTACTAAGAATTAAGCATAATTTTGATACTTTTCCACGATAACTTCCAAAAATATTATACACAAAAATTATTTTAAAAATCTTTTCAATGATATTAATTTAATATTCGTCCGAATTTTTAAGAATTTCGACGATTTTCTAAACATACTTTTTAGCCTCAATTCCAACACAGCACTGCATTTTCGTTTTGAGATTTAAAACATTTTCATTAAATGTTTAATCACTTGATTTTCTTCCATTTTTGAAAACTAAGGATTCCGCTTAATTATATATATATATATATATATATATATATATATATAGAGAGAGAGAGAGAGATGTAGTTCCCGAGGTGAATAAACAAGTGAAATTACATTACCATGAAAGTTAGATGATAGGTGAACTACGCAATTAAGACTTTTAATTGAGCTTCGATGTCATGGGACTACAAAAGGTTCATATATACTATGAATAGATCATATGTAAACAATTTAAATAACACGAACTATAATATCTGACAATTGGATACAATCACAGATATGAAGTTATATCAAAACTATTTGAATAAAATTAATTATCAACAACATCCTAGGTTAATCAACCAATTAGTAATAAAAAAAGAATGCGAGGGTATTGACATTCTACTGTTTTGTCTATTTGATCTAGAGCTACCAAATTAGACACAGATAAACTTTAAAAGTTTATAATGTTAACATAGGAGAAAATGTTTGGAAAGTTTAGCTAGAGTTTTTATAAGTTGAAAATTGTGCAGTATTGTGGCATTTATCTGAGAAAACTTCCGACATATTATTGCATATAGCTAATTTTTACTCGAATTTAAAATTTGAAAAAAAAAATCTTCTTAATTTCGTTTATTTAAGGGTTTTTTTTAAATATTTAATTCCTATCATTTCAAAAAAATATTATTTAACTTCCAACAATACCTTCCATTCTTGCAATAAAATTAGAGTAATTGTTTTATCAAATAATATGTAATCGTAAAATTTAAAATGATTGATGTTAAGGAAGGGAGAATCTGCTTTTCATTTACATAGTTTACATAATGTTACAAATACCGAAAAAAAACCCCTCTAACTTGTAATTTAAAAAATAAATTACCTGAAACAATTACGTTTTCATGGCATTTGACTACAATGTGAGAATTCATAGTGTATAAGATGATTAGAACAGATGTAAAGGTATTAAAATAACGCAGTTCTACTGTCTATCACAATTATTTAAAATAATTTCTTGATAAAATCATGAATAGTTTATGTATTCCTAAGAGATTTAAATAAAAGTAATGACTACTAAACTTCTGACAAATAAACTGATGACCAGAGGCTCATAATAAAAAGTATAGAGGCTTTTTTACACATATTTATTTACTTTATAATATAATCGACCAACGCCGTCTGTAATACTAAATGGAGATTAAAAAATCCGCACTTATTTTTATTTGCACAATTGTTCACTTTCTGTTTTTAGCGTCGAGATGTGTTTATTTTCAGTTCAATGTCACTGACGAATCAGTTAATGAATAAAAAATGCATGAATAACATTAGTTGTGGAATCATAATTTTAGATATTTTGTTTTGCGTTGGACTGAAGCGCAAATTAATAAATTGAGTCTGCAATTCTTATTTTTTTATATTTATGCTGGTTTACTACATTCGCACTTCTCAGATCAGTTAGAGTACCTGCTAATACTTTTTTCAACATTTTTACTATTTTATATTGCAATTTTTCTTGAGCGTAAAAATGGACTGAAATAAATTGCGCATTACTATTTATTACGATCTTTTTTTAAATGATTAGTTTTAATTTGAATATTTGTGCATTTTTTTAATTCATGGAATTTTGAATCTTTTCTTTTTATTTTTAATGCTACTATATCTAAAGTACGTTACAAATTATAATTTTTGTGTTTCCAAACCACTCCAGAAATATGCATAATATTTTCTACTACAACTTTCGTTAGTTAATTAGTGATAATAAAATTTTTGATATTGTTAACAAGGATAAGAGTACGTTGATTGTGTCGAGAATATCCGTTAAAAGATAACAGTTATTCTAGACAAGCACATTTTCTAGTATGATTAGAACTAAATTAGAGCTCTTTTTTATTTTGGAATGAATTTACTTTCATGAAGGATTAAGACATTTTATATATAAAAATTAAAATTATCTTCTTTAACGCTCAAGAACTTAAAAGGAAAAATAGAACGAGTATATTTAATTTCTTTTCTTAAGTGTTTTCTCATATTCGCAAAATTCATTTAAGCTAGACGGAAATAAGAAGAGTTCATTAAATAATAAAACTACTTCCTGGAATGGTACATGAATTCCTGAAACCCTGAGAGAACTACGAGATGAAATATAAAATATTTCATATCAGGCAAAAACGAGACAGTTTTATTTAACAACATATTGCAGTTTATATCAGGCATTCTAACACGGTAATCCTTAGAGAAATATATTTTGAGTTTTATAAAACTCACGTTTATAATATAAATGCTATTCTCCAAGCAATTTTTTTTTCTTTCTTTAATTTAATGCCTGAATATAATCATAAACTAAAAACTTATCGTTCAGATAATTTTTTCTACTACATAGAAATTTTAACAATTATTTTTTACTTTTTAAGAACATGAAAGTTTCTTCCGAATAGAATGTATAATACTAACAAAGAAATTTAGGCATTTGTTTGAATTTTAATGACTTTTATAACAAGGCAGGAAATAAATTAAATATTCTTTTCATTAAAATATATTATTACATAATGCATTTAAACAAATTTTAAAAAATGGACAATTATAGATTTTTAAATTAAACAATTTAGTCAGATATCGAACTCATTAATGCACGTGGCACCTTTATTTCTGATGGAAGAATTGAACAATAAATATTAATTTACTTATAGAGAAGCATGACTTAATTTAAACTATTTCTCTGTTATCTTTCATTTTTACTTAGAAATGCTTGATCTTTTAGCTTTACTCTTAATGGTATTACTTAAAATTTATGCTTCCTGTATTTTATAAATACAAAACATATATCAATAGAACTTTTGTCTCAGTTAATGTAAAATAATGTTGTTATTCGTAACTTAAGTTTAAATTATATATAATATTAATGTAAAAAAATGTTAATATTTTATTAAATAAAGTGAAGAAGTCACTTATTTTATGGTAATTATTTATATATATAAATTCTCATTTTCTAGCAAGGAAAAAAAATAGTGGTGTTAATTTCTCCGAATATTACATTAATTTATAAACAATGTGTTAATGACCCTTTTAAAAAGGAGAATAATAGATTATTCTCTTCCTCAAATAGAACACTAAATGGAACTCTGTTCCATTCAGAGAATAATAAATCTAGTCTTATTTCCATAATGAACAAGAAGGTACGTTAAGCTATCATAAAACAAGTCTAAATTAAAAATATATATAGGGAAAATTATTTTAAAAAAATATACTTGAACTACTTAACTATATAATAAATATACTTGAAAAATATACAATTTTAACAATGCTTGAAGAATATACAATTTTAACAATATTTGAAAAATATACAATTTTAACAATA
>JAPMOR010016210.1:0-76290 GCA_026543865.1 Argiope aurantia | reverse complement strand
AATATACAATTTTAACAATATTTGAAAAATATACAATTTTAACAATATTTCAAGAATATACAATTTTAAAAATATTTGAAGAATATACAATTTTTAAAATACTTAAAGGGTACCCAATTTTAAATATACAGCCTTGAATACATAGATCGCATTCACATATAAGACCAATAAAGCCTGCGCCATTAAGTTAAAAAAGAATTAAAAATTTTTATAACTTATGAGATACTTTATTCTAAGTTACAAAATCAGTCCTTTGTTACTTAAATGTAGATTTAAAAAGTAAAAAACACGCACACACTTCTAGATTTATTTTGTTTAATAAATCTGAAAGATGAAAAGCATTGGACAATCTGCCAACTTTATTTTTCCACTTACGAAAATATAATTAAATTTTTTATTTTGTATGCACTTAACTACTATGTATATAAGATTCAAAAATTAATCAATTGCAGGTTTCCAGATTTTCATCGAAGTTAAAATTTTAATTTATCGCTTCGACATAAAGTGAAATTCAATTTTTTTTTCTAACAAAGTTTGCATGCCTGCACTTTCACAGACTGTATAATGCTTATCTTGTAAAAAAAAAAAAAAAAAAAATCCAAAAACGTTTAAAAAAAAAGCATCTTGTAAACAGTATAAAATGAAAAAAAGGCCCGAAAAGAAATGTTGCAGAAAATTCCAGAAGCTATCCTTCGTGTTTTTCCTCCTCACAATAAACCGGACTACTGAAGGATTTCAAAGGTAAAAATAGCGCCAACTGAGTTGGAAAACGCCGAAGGGCGCTGAAGATTCCAACAATTTACTTTGTCACTTTTGTGCTAAGGAAAGAGAAATGAAATAACACATTTCGGTGGCTGGAAGTGTTGTGACAGTTTTTCGCCGTGAGGGTGGTCAATTCCTGTGTTTGTTCAGCAAAACGAAAAATCGGTTAGCTTCAATGTTAAGTTGACAGCCATCCATTTACTTCAGCTTCTTTCTTCCTTTTTCTGAGATGCTTTTGGTATACAGCAAAACTGAGAAATCCTAAGCAAATGCGATTACTTGTGCAGTTCAGTATAAACGAAACATATTATTCTTGAATTATTAATTTTTCTAAATCAAAATTTAAATCAATAAAAAAAGTAAATAATTTGTGAATATACATAAAATTAGAAAATTCAAATGCAAGCGAACTTATGTTTTGTGTTACTTTTTTATGCGGTATATGAATTAAAAAGGTGTTGATATTATAACATCATTGTAATCTTTCCTATCAGTCCACATATGTACACTAATACAATGTGTATATATACAATGTATGTAATCAAACTTTAAATTATTAAGAAAATAAATATTTATCAACAGAAATAAAATTAGCAGTTTTTTTGTGCGGTCCTTTTTTATTCTCGTTTTTTTAAGCGGTTTATCAATTCCAAAAGTGTTGACATTATAACACAGTTAGGTTTCCTTTCAGTGTATATATGTACACTATACATTCATACGATATATCCTATTAGTGTACATATGTACACTATACATATGAGTTGATGTGATATGTATATACACTGATACCCTACAATGTGTATAGTTTAAATGTATTTACATATCACGCCAACTAATTCCAATATTCCAAAATAAAATAAATAACATATTCTAAAAATATTCAATTAACTCAAATAACTAAATCAACTCAAATATTTTCAAATGATGAAATCAATTTTGAATCAGTTCATCACAAGTAGATATGTGTTCTGCAGTAATGAATTATGTTCATTTTGAAAATTTCTCCGTGTTTAAAATGAGAAATTAAATAAAGAAAACGTTTCCATGTGCCATTTAAATATTTATTTTAATTGTTAAACACTTTCTCATTATTTCGTAAATCTTCGACAGATTATCTAAGTACGGCTTATTTTTTATGCGGTCCTCCTTCACAGCATATTTAATACGTTGTAAAAAATTATTTGTTATAGATATTTATGAAGTTTCGGAATATTTTTGTGCGATTTCTTTTATGTGGTTCCTATCTATCGCATAAAAAAAAATTCCACTTCAATTTTTTTTCTAAAAACAGCATTTTATACGCAATTTTATGTAAATTTTATCATCGGTAGCATCTAAATTTACTCGCATATGACATACAATTAAAAAAAATTAAGTTATCAAAACCTTCGACTTAGAGGTCATGATAAATCTTCACATTTCAAATTCTATCTCAGTCGAGGACATTAATATTTTTAATTGCCATTCTTATTGTCCACAAGTACAACAACAAGTTCATTCAAATACGTAAAGAGCTTAATGAATGATATTAAATTTGTGACACTCAAGTTTGCAGATCTACATAAAGTTTTGAAAAGCTGTTTATCTGCTCTAAAGTGAGCATGTAAACATGATAGACGATAAACTCAACAAAATGCGTAGATGAGACTTGTCACATTATATTTTGTCACAGAAATTGTGATATCAGCTAAGAAAAAAGAAATAACAACACTGATTTTGGCACTATAATTATAGTCCTTCATTACATTTTGGTCGTCAAATGTTAATGGAAAAAGTGTCCTTCATATTGATTGTTTATGGAAATTACTTCTATCATTTTCCACATTTTTTTCACAAACAAATCACATGTATTGAATAGGAACAGCATTTTTCTAAATACTGAAACATAATTATATTCATGAAAATAATTGGCAATATTTTAAAAAGGAATAATTTAATAGCAAATAAATAAAAAAATAATATCCATTAAAAGGAGATTTTCTACTTTATGGTCGTGTTCACATGAAGCTTTGATTAATTATTCGAAGCAGTAGAAGATATGCCTGTCTAGGCGGACTATTATTCTCTAAGCAATACTTAAGAAATGATTGGCACATATTAGCTAACGATAGTTGCTGTGGGAAATCTTTTGCACATCGGCAAATAAATTAATAAATTTAACATATATATATTATTTACACTACATTTTACATGCGAATTCATTGTAACATTAGACGTTTTGTTTCCTTGCAGTAGAATCTTTCTCATCCATGATATTCAAGAATTCTCAAATCAAAATTAATCATTAAAATCGGTTCCCCATTAGCGGATAATCCATGCATAATCAATCCATTAGCAGAGAAAAAATGCGTAAAATAATAAAAATGGCAGACTTCAGACCATTTACATTTGCTGCAATTCAGCATAAAAAAATGTAAATAAAGTGTGAGTTAGTAATTCCATAACTGATTTTTATTCATGGTGAGTTCAGTTGATTAATTTATTGGTGTACTTTATTCGCAAGCCGATAAGTGAGTCAATTTAAACATTAAAAATATCTATCTCAGTAACTATATGTCAAAACAGAAGCTGAGATATCTCATCTAATAATGACGCAGATCAAAATGGAGGAGTTATTTTTAACCCATCTGGCGTTGTAATTGACGTAAAGTGATTATATATATATACTGTTTATTGAAAGGAAGCACACATTTATGTTTTTTCTCGTGATTTTAAAGCACTGTTTCTAATAAATGTCAATTGTATTATGTTCTGTTATGCTTTGCAGAAGTATAACAGACTTAAAAATGCTCTGTATACATTTAAAATCTCAAAAACCAATCTGACTCATATTTGCTTTGTATTTAAACAATTATTTAAGTATATCAGTTAAATATATTATAAATCGATTAATATCACCCTGGCATTATGCATTAAACATAAGATTTAATATTAAATACATGATTACAAAAATTTATCAATAATTTTAATTTCTAGGATTAGCAAAACTATATGAGACCAATTACATTTTTGATTACAAAATTGTTTTTATCGAAATAGAACATCAAAATTCGATCCATATCAGAATTTTTTTGCTCTTTCAAAAGAAAATAGATTTCATTTTGTTGACTAGCCTCAAATGATACGGTCATCAGAATCCGGGGTTCGATAATGCCGACTCGAACGAATTCGGAAAAGAAACAAAGATTCCCCACGAACCCCACTGCGTCGGAAGTAGGTCATCCATTATTTAAAATGTTTGTTGATTGGTGCAAACGATCCTGAACGGAATAAAACTAAAGTTAATTAACAGAGTAGCTCCGGTTGAACTTTAATTGGGTTTTATTCGCTTTTTATTCGTTCATCCCTTCTGGGAATTTTTGTGAAGCGATTATGGAGATCTAACAATGGATTCGCGAGAGCAATGAGTGAAAAAATTGGAAAAATTTTTTATTGAAAGAAATCGAAACGGCGAGTTTGGGGACTTCGAATGACAAAAGATTATCGTTTTTCTATTAGTAACCGCTTCGCTAAGATCAATTTTAATTGTGTTCGGTTCTTTGCTTAACGCTTTTCACATTCTTTCTGGCTTTTACTAAAGATTAGAAGCAGATAAATGAATATCAATTTCTTACTTTAAACAAAATGTTTCATTTGCTTCAAGAAAAACTAAATCCATTCATTAAATTGGTGAATCATTTTCTTGATTATTTCAAATCAACGTTCAATTGCCTTTCTCTTATCATGTTGATAAGACTTTTACTAGAATTAACGCAAGATTTAATGCTTCATTTGCGGGCAATAAAAATCTTTAATTTCTTCGCACTGTAATTTAGAACATATTCTGAAATAAAAACTTGTTCTATAACATTTCATTAATTTTTTTAATTAGTTGTAAGTTCGATCAAACAAAAGAGTGTTAAGATAACATAAATTGAAATAAATATTTTTTATTCATTAAAAAACTGATACATTGATTATATCATTAATAATTAAAAATATATAAAATGCATTGCATTTATATTTCAGAGGAATTTGAATCTGTATTTGCAATTACAGATTATTGTACGAATGTTATTAAAATTTAAATTTAAGAAGCTGGCTGTTTATTAAAATGCATTTGGAACTAGAAAATACACTAAAAGAAAAATCTTTAATCTGTCCGAATAGAAAGTGTATCGTCTGTTTTTAAATAAGAACTCTTAACATATGCCAAGAAAAGTTCTAATTTAAAAGTGAAAGCTTACGTTTTCTTATTCTTAAGTTGTCTTAAACCGGATAGAATGCACTCTGATGTTGATGTATCTATCAGTTAGAGAAATCGTGCTTTATTCCTAATTCACATCTGACTTATTTATGATTGATTATAAATTTTGTTATGCGTTATTAAAAATTCTATTCTATTTGTGGTAATGAATGTTATTATGATCGCGTTTTAATTACTATTATTTATTTCTAAATAAATGTTATTTTTAAATTATATTCTATTAAATTCTTAATTCTGTGCAGAAGTCTATTACTGCTACTATACTATTTTTATCATAGCTAATCCTTCAAGATTTCTATTATATGCCTTATGCCAGCGATTCTCAACCTGTTGGGCGCGCCCCCAAGTGGGGCGCGAACACACTAGAGGGGGGCGCGAGAATATCCAAGAGAAAATATTATTTTAAAAAATTGATTAACTGACTGAAAGGAAAGCACACATACACATAAAGAACAAAATTCATTTCAACATATTTAATAACTCATTAAAGTAAAGCAACTTACTTAATCAAAACATACTAAATTAAAAACAAATTTAATAATTATTAGTGACTTCCTTGGGCCTGTCTTGCAGAACAAAGTTTTTCGAAGGAATGCTTAGTATTAGAAATAGCCACTCTCAGTTCTGTTTCTATATTTTGTCTTCAAAGAAGCCACAGCAGTAAATCCAGTTTCACAAAGGTAGGATGTTGAATGGTAATAGAATGTGAAATGCCCTTGTTTTTAGTGCAGAAAAATCATCCTTACTCCTGCCCAAAATTGAAATAGTGATTTATTACTAAACTGTCTTTTAGTTTCGCCACTTGTCGTGCAGTCTATGAATTTTTCTTCCTCATCAATAGAGAGTCCTTCGGGAGTCTTATGAAATGGATCCCTAACCCACTTGCTATCAGTTTGTCGTCAGCATGAAAATACTTTTTACAGTTCTTTGCCAGCATGGCTAAATGATTTTCAATGATTACAAAAACAACTTTTACATGCTCTTCTTCAGCCTTGTAAGTTTTAGTACAATCATTCACATTTGCAAACATTGTTAGGTTTTTTTTTTTTTTTTGCTTTAAATTTCTGTTCCAATTTTTTACAAAAAGCATTAACTTTATCACTCGTATCCAACATATGTGTCAACCAAATATCTCAATTTTATCACAACTGAGCCATCCCGAAAATTCTTGGCCCGCTTGTCCAAAATGCAAGATGTGATTTCTCGACAACGTTGGCTCACTTTTGCTCTTGTTTCACAGTTAGTCAAAAATAATTTAAAAACAGAATCCAAAATACTCAATATACATTATTGCTGTATACATTTTATTTTAAGTGGGAGGCGCGATGAAAATTATGATTGAAACCTGGGCCGCGTATACTGAAAGGTTGAGAAACGTAGCCCTATGACCCTATGGATAGACGAAATATGTTTGGATTAAATAAATCTGTCTTTTAAATACTCTTAATTACATGAAATTTGGCCAAACTCAAATATGTTTCACTTAATGTTATATGGAAGAATATTACATAAATTGCCATTCTGTTTTAATTATCATTACTTATTTCTAAATTAGTATTAATTCTCTTATATTGTAGATTATATACTATATTATTTTAAATTCCCTTCAAAGCTCAATAATGTTATTGCTATTACGCTACTTTTATCTTTATTAATCTTGCTTCTTTTCTGAAGACCTCTTTCGTATGTTTTATGCCCTCTTGTGTAGAAGAAACAGGCGTGAAGTGAATAAATATATGTCTTTTAAACAAATCTGGTTAAATAAAGTTTGGTCCATCTCAGGTATTTTCAAGTCTACTTGTTCTATTCGAGGAAAATTCTACCTTTGATTTTACAGTTGATCAAGAACGCTGTATGCATTGCAAAAAACTTATTGCTTAACTGTCTTAACTGTCAGTAGGAGAAAAAATATATATTTAACTAATTTACAACTTCCAAACTGTAAAAAGTTGTGGAAATTGAACTACAAACATGTTTATCTGGCATCCAACCTATAAGACCAAAGGATAAAATGAGCGCTTTTAGATATTTAATTTATTCACAACATTAAACCTTTAGAACTCCCTGTTCTTTAATGCCAAAACCCACTATTTCATCGGTTTTAGAAATCCCTAACGACTTACTATCATTCCCTTCACTGAATGTCACACGCCCCCCCCCCCCCCAAACAAAGTTCCAGTCACACATTGTTAAGGATGCCTATTACATGCTTCATCTGATTAACTTTCGGAGCTATTTCTGTGCCAACGCCTCCATTAAAGCTAATCTTATCAAGACCCAGTTTGTCAATTGAGATCGATAAACGAGTTTTGGTCAGTTAACTGAGCCCATAAACGAAAAGACCAGTTTTAGAAGGTAAAGTCTTTATCACTGTTTGAAATCAGATCCGTTAGAATACAAGCAAACAATGTCGCTTTTACGAGAAATAGAAAGAAGTATTCGGGTTTGAAAATCTGGGCGAATGTAATGTTATGTGTATTGACACACGACAATTTGCGTACGAAATCTGTTTTTTTTATGTTACTTTTTTCGAAATTAATGCATTATTTTCATGTAAAAATTTAGAGAAAATTAAATCTTAAAAGTTTTGATACAACTAAAATTAGAAATGACAATAGAAAGGTTTAGTTTGAATTTAACTTAATTCACTTTTAGAAAGAAGATTTGTTTGAATTTAACTTAAATTCCCATTTAAAAATTTCCCTTAATTTATGTGGTCATTGCATTTTAAACATATGCACGTAACAAGCCGTTTTCATCATAGACATGGATATTTTTTCGTAATATCTTTCAGAATAAAAATATACAAAATAAGAAATCTTTAGCAAAAAGTTTAATAATCTTATAATAGATATTTAAAATTATAATGATTTTATAATGAAACAATAAATGTTTCTTTTAGCAAAAAATTTCCAACAATATTGTTACGATATTGTACGACATTAAAAATATCGAATAACATCGCTTATTTATGGTTAACACAATGTTATTTAACAAAAAGAAACATAAATTAATATTATAATTAAATTTTAACAAACATGAATCCATTGAATTATTAATTAATAAAAGAAAATACTCACAAAATGCCTTCTTTATCGCAATTTCAAATGAATTATTGATTTAGAAATTTTATGATCTCATGCATGAATTATTGACGTGCGCAACGTTTCTAACCAATTGACCCACGTAATAAGCATTCTATGTTTACATTTTTGTTGAGCAAGAGAGAAAGTTTGAGGAGATTAAAAGAACAAAAAAATAATTAACGCACAAAAAAATTATTTTGTTCCCATTCAGAATCCCAAAAATGGTTTATTTTGCCAAAATAATAAGTCTAAAAAGATAAATCTAATTTAAGATTCCGTTTTAATTAATGAAATATTTTGTCATTATTTTTATGCATATTGATATGTTTGATGTCATTATTGTTATGCCTATAAATGTAGTTTGTGAAACTGTAAATTTGCTTTTAATTTTTCTAAAGATATATATAGTATTAGTAAATTTTAAAATTTAGTTATTTCTAAAATTATTTAAAAATTTATACTATCTAAGCAGATATATCTTCTTAAGCTGTACTGATATATAATTACCAATATACATCCAATGATAAGTTAAGCATTACAACAATTCCAGTGGACGAATAATGTGTAATTAGTTTAAATTGAAAAATTCCAAATATAGTAAACAAATCAACAAAAACTTATATATCTGGACTGAATTTTATACAAAATTAATAGTAATCAAATTATATGGAATAAATTGTCTTAAATGATATTTATTTAATATCTTGGAACTTTTTCTATATTTTCTACGATAGGAGAAAATATATATTTCATCTATACCAATACAAACAATGACGCAATGAATTGAGGATTTTATATTTTCTAATTTTGCTTTATAATCGACTGTAATACTCTTTTCTTTAATTCTTAGAAGAAAGAAAATAGAAATGCTTTCATATTCCCAGAAAATGCGCAATATATGGAAAAGTTCCGAGTTGGAAATAAATGCATGCATATACATATATTTTACGACCAGCTTCTAAATTGAAATATTATTTAATATGCACTTTTAAAGTAACCAAACAGTAGAACTGTCGATTCATTTGGTTCAGCAAATTATTTCTGAATTCAGCATTCTAAGAATTGGGGCATAATTATACATCTTAGATGCTTTAATTTTCGAAATGCTTCTAGCACAAAGATGAGAAGGAAAATAAGCATTTTATATTTGAATTTCTACTTGAATACTACTGAAATAATGATTTTAAGCTAATGATATAATTAATATTCTAGCTTACAAAGCACAGTATTGAATGGAAAGAATGTCTGATTAACAGTTAATAAGTTAATCAGTTTTAAATGCATTTGCAATAATACAAATATGCAACTTTGATTTCCGGATAATTTGATGTGCATATTAAAATTTGTCATTTATCTGGATAAATATTTTTAACTGTTGCAATTTGATGAATAATAATCTACAAAATATGCTTTACATGCAAGATATTGCTGAATCTTAAAGAGTATTATTTTCTTGAAGTAAAAATAATTCTTATACTTTTTCCAATGTGAGAAAAAGAAAGTTGGTATTCTCGCAAAAGAGAAAATTCATCTTTTTTATAGATATTACTTTATCCTCATTTGATTCCTATATTGCAGTAAATAAATCCACAACGTCACTAAAAATTCTCATCAAAGATTAGGTTTTGCATCTGACATACATTTACATTATATATGCTATGTAAAGAATCGATTCTGTAAAGCTGAAGTTTAAAAATATCATCATCAGTTAATTAAGAAAGCTCAAATTTTTAAAGTCTTATTCTTTAAAATTCTGTATTTCTAGAAAATGTTTCAAACAAATAAAACATCCTGCTAGTATTTCGGAAAAAGCTTGATATTAAACTAAAATGGCTTTCGAAAATTTAATCTGAACCTACAATTACATGAGCACAATCCTTAATTACAGGTCATTCGCGGCTTATTTCTTAACCTACGTCATTAAATTTACTCGAAACAGTAGTTTCCTTTCTAAACTAGAAAGACTAACCAGCTACATAACAAACGTTCACTTATAATAGCTAGGAATAAGGGCTCAGAACCACCTTTATTTTCCGTTTTACGGACACTAACCCCCATTGCAGAACATCATCTGATAAAGTTTAGTGCCTAGCCGGCATCGATTATCTTTAAACTGCATCCCATTAAAGACAATATTATTTAAGAATGCGATTTTTACTCCACGTCCTTTGGTCTTAATTTTATAGATCGGTCTCACATTATTCAGAGATGATCTCGCAATGTTATCTGATAATCTATTCAAAGATTGATTTTCAATTCGAGGTGTTTGTCTTTGTTCTGAAAAGAGAGTTTTACTTCTTAATATTTCTCTCACTTAGCGAGCTTGGCGATAATTTCTTTTATGAAAAGATTTGCTGCACGCGGTGTCTCTTTATTCTCCATTACAGTCTTTTGATGCTTGGCAAGTTTTGATTTTTTTTCAATAGCAGAATTCCACCTAATTATGAAAATAGAAAGTGGGAGGAGATGGCAACGAAAAAAAAAACAACAACCTAGGAACGCCGTTAGAATTTAAATACCTTTGGATGACTTTAACAACCATCGTTCGGTCGGTTTTACTCGGTTACGTGAGGCTATAAAAGACAACCATAACATTAATAACAACTGTGCTATACTTTGGCGAATAGATTAAGTATTTAACAAAATGGCTCGCTTTGTGTGTTTTGGATGGGCTTTGTTAGCGCAGCCATTTAAAAGTCACACGTACAATGTACAAATTCCCAGAAGCGTTATTAACTATATTTAATACATTTACAGAAGAGAATTTTTACTCGCTTCCATTTAAATAATGAAATTAGCGGTCATAATTGTAGTTTTCCGCTTTTTAGCATTTCAACAAGGAATTGTTAGTCTTTGATTAAGTCGCTCAGAGAACAAGAGTGAATTATATAGTTAAAAGACTCCAGAGGAAATAGGGCGTTTGATTGTGGAATTGAATTGGAACGGAAGTTCCTCATTGAGATAGATTCAGTTATCTAAACGTATGAGAATAATTAGCCGACGTAATCAAATCTTCTAAAATAGCACATATTATCGAATTGGAAGGTAATTTTATAGACAGATATAGGAGATGTGAACATCATCAACAATAAAATACAAAATGTAATTATCATATTTTGGAGCATGATGCATTTGCTATGTTAAGACTGGTTATAAAATCAAGTCTGATAGCATAGTATCTTGCTTTGATAAAATAATTCACACTTCTTAAGAAGATAATAAATCAATTTATACATATATTATGTATAATTACACTAATATGAGTAAGTCATATCGACAACTGAGGTAAAATATATGTTTATAAATATCTCAGTTATTATAATATATCAATATCATTAAATATATATGCCTATTCATTTATTCAGAATTTGAAGTTAAGGTGAAATGAAAAAAATTTAAAAAAAAAAGGAATTATAACATTATACTAAATTTATTAGAAGTTTTTATATTCATAATTAAATAATGCAGAATTATTATCAAAATAATCATAAACTTGTAACATTTTTATATAAAATAAAACAATCAAATTGCTAATTAATTATGATATTATCAAAATGATTTTTGATTATCTTAATTAATATTCAGGTCACAGCTTTTCTCTTGTTAAAAATAATTAAACGTGCCATTTTAGATGCAAACACTAATAATGATAGTGATGTCACAGTTTTTCCCATCTTTATTGAAAGTTGATTTTTTAATACCCAAGGCATTCACTTCAAAGCAATAACAATTCACATGACCTCCTATTGCTTAATAAAGATTCACATACTAATTTTTTTTTTCATGTGAGAACATGATATTATTTTGGGTTGGGGTTTTTGAAGCCTCAAAATACGAGAGCAATATATTATTTATTGAACAATACAATATTCACGTGATCATTCCAACCTGTTTAAACCAGATTTTCAAAAAAAAAAAAAACATTTTTTTGGCTCAGAGAAAAAGTTTTGGAGCTCTGCCGATTTTGAGATAAAAAAAAAGAAAAAAAAAGCATCGTTTCTCTATGCGTTTCTCTTTTGTTGATGTATGCGTAATCTGATAGTCACGCGATTATTTCGAACCAGTTTAAACTGGTTAAGGAGTTAAATTAATTATGATAAATGACTTAAAAATGATAATAAACTCACATGATAATTTGAAATTTGTGATAGCAGATTTCAATTTTATTTTATTTATTTTCTTTCTTTAATTCCATGCGATTTTATACGTCTAGTTTTAATTCTCTTTTGTGTTTTTATTATGATTCTTTATATTTTTTACAATTTTACCACTAACTGCTATGACTGATTGAACTTGAAATATATATATTTTTTGTTACACATTGGATGCAAGAAGCAAGATAGGGGAATTTGGCGAAGTACAGCCTATATATTGGCTCTTATGCTGTAAACTTCAAACCAAATAAAAAAAAAAGTAATAAGATAAGAGCAAAATTCTTTTGCAATAAGGCCGTAACAACCGTAATCGGTAAAAGTATATTTGATTCAAATTCATGTGTAACTCTTTAAGATCACATTTCTGCCTTATTTTGATTCCGTCCAAAATATAAACCAAGATGTCTTTTAAACTTCAAAGCCTTCATTCTACCACCAGATCACTCGGATTTCATACATTAGGGATATTGAACGCTCAATCGATTCCCAGATTCTCGATTGTCTTGCTTGATTGGTTTCACTTGTTCATTTTAAAATTAACAGAATGGTTATTTGGGTCAAGCAATCCTTTCGCATCAGGAGAACATAAATCTAACAACAAATGGGAAATAATTCTCTCTTTTTTTTTTTTTTACTTTTATTAAATGCGTTTATTACACAATCGCGCAAGATGAATACGTTATTTAAATATACCGAATACATATCAATAATCTGAGTCATTAAATCTTTTACAAAATTTAACGATCGATAAATTCAAGCCGATAAATTATTTCAATCTTTTTTTTTATTTATTTATTTTGCTAATTGCTTTTTATATCTAACACTTAGGAATTTGGAGTATTGATATTTTTAGTAAAATGAATAATTCGAATAGGTTTGGGTTAAATAATTGGCATTTTTAGAATATTTATTATAATTTTATTAGAAGTTTGGTGACAAATTTTGATTCACAAATCTGTACCATTTTTTAATAAGGGTCAATCTTTTCTTGCTGACTATATAAGTGATTTTTTTTATCTCTTAGCAAAGAAACTATTGGATCACATAAAAAAAAATATCTTAAAAAATTACCTTCAAATATAAATTTTGCATAATTTTATTAAAATTTGTGTCTCCAGTGAAGAATTTAACAAAAAAAAAATTATAAGTTTTAAATATGTAAAAGTCATTGATTATAATTATTGCTTTTCTTTCATTTGCTAAAATTATTTACTTCATTTTTCTAAACATCACATTTAAAGGCATTTTTTGTTATTTCTTAATTCCCTAATCATTGTAAATCACTCTTTATTTATTAATTTCTTTTTATCAAGCAGAAAAAATGATAAAATGAGGTTTTTTTAATGCTCTTTCCTTATGCATTTTCATAATTGCGCAAAAAATAAAAATATCGAATTATATGCTTGAGATTCCTTTTAATGTTTTTTTTTCCCTAAGAGATACAGAAATGAAAATTATATTATAGGACCGATGATTCTTGTGATGTAAAAAATGAATTAATTAGAGTAATTAAAAACGATGAATTGCTGAAATATTCTACTACAATTTTATTTATCGTTGACTTTTTTATTTATTTTTTTTCTTAAAATACAAGCATCTATAGTAGCATACTTTCAGTTTAAACAAATAACACCTACCACGAAACATTCCTTTCTATAAAGTTTTAACAGTGGTACATTTTCTAGACAATATTCTTTTTATTTTCCAAGTCCTTAATCTATTAATTTCGTATTTGTTATTTGTTCTGATCTGTCAATTAGCTTTTTTAATCACTTCCTCTGATAAATACAATCCATTTCTATTTCGATAAAGGCAATTCAAGTACTTTATGATAAGTTATTCTAAGATTATAAATTACTATAGGTATATATATATATTATATTAATTATAAACTATATTAATTATAAATTAAAAAATTAAAAAAATGAGAAATTGAGCACAAACAGTTCGATTATAGTGACAGAATGTTTCAACATAATAGCCCTGTCGAACTGCTCTTTGACAAGGAAAAAATACATACCAGGAATTTTATTAGTTAAAGCTGCTAAATTTGTTATCCAAAATAGGATTCTGAATTTGCATTCGGATAAGTTAGCAGATAGAGGGAGAGAAAATGGATATAAAAAGAGTTTAGCACTTAAATACAAATCTAATAATCAGAGAAAAAAACTTTTAAATTAGAAAGATGTAAGTAATTAAATAAGGAGAAAATTTTTAAAAAAATCGGATTTTTTTTTATTTGAGCTAAAATTTTGGAATTCTACTAAAATATCTTCAAAAGGGATTCATTAATCGGAAAATAATCATATACAAAAAGAGTTGATTTTCAGTTTTAATCAGTATCATAAAGGTCGATTTTTAGAAAATTGTAAAAGTTTGGTTTAATTTAGTTCAGTTATATTAACGGTCCATTTTAAAGCAATACTAGGGCTATTTTGGGACAAACGTCTTAATTTTGAGCCTCGATTAAATGACGAGGAAGACACCTGAGCTAGAACCCTCTCTACAAACTTTCGCACCTCACCAATGGGAGGACGTCGGGCTCCGACGGGGCACCAGACCAGCTTAGACGGCAGTTCTTTGGTGGAATCAGGTCTCGAACTTGAAACCCTTGGCTTCGAAGTCGAGACATTACCACCAGGGTAAGAAAGTGGTATCCGATATCCGTTGCATTATTATTTAATGACTTTCGAGCACAGACACTACATATAAGATTTTTTTTTCTCTTTCCCAAATTGACAAACACAGCTTTGAAATTTTCGAATGAGATATCAAGGTCCAAACTAAGAGAGCTATTCTACATGCACAACTCAATAACTGAAGCTATTAAAACTGTTTTATGCATTATTTTTCATATTTTGATATTTTTCATGAAAAATTCTTTGTCCTAATCTTAGTTTTACATAAATTTTGGTGTATGAAAACGGCAATGCATAAAAATGTGTAGTAATCCAAGTACATTCAACCTTGAATCGTAATAAAAATCTGAAAAGCATTCCGTGAGGCAGGTACAGATTTCGCTAACTTCCTATATTTTTGAACTACGGAAATTTTCCTAAGACGATTCTAACACAAAATCAAAATAAATTTTGTAAATATTTATAAATAAATTTTGTATTTTGTAAGTGTTCAAATTAATCAGTAAACATTATCTTTTAATTGCAATCGAGTAAAAGTTTATTGGACGATTTCATCCGTATGAGAGAAACCCTGATTAGAAAATATCGCTTATATTCGTTAATGACTAAAAGAATTTCTGTACCATTAAATTTATTAGAACATCTCAATTACCCCTTTATTTTCTATGCGAAAAATTAATTTAGATAGCATCCAAACAATTGACGTTTAGAATGTTATCATTTTAATATCGAAAGCTCAAAATGATGAAACGCAATTGCATTCTTCACAATGAAATTTTTAAAAAGAACACGATGTAGTTTAAAATAATTTGGAGTTGAATTGCAATTTATTTTTTTAGAAAAGGTTAAAAATAAATCTGATTAGCAATTATCTTGTCATTAAAAAATTTAATGAGACTTACAATAAAAAATTAAATTGGAAATGAAAAATTATGTTCAGAGTTCAGTCTGAATAATTCAAAGAAAAGAATACAGTCATAAAATAGAAAGAAAAACCCATTAATAATAAAATTATACGTGAAATTAAATAAAACCTTAGTAAATTAAATCAAAATTCAATCATAAAATCTTAAATAAATAAAAATTGTTGACAATCTGCTAATTTAAGTTAGTCAATAAATCAGATTAAATAATAAACATGATACCGGAACCGAATCTTCAATTCTATAGCCTCGTAAGCAAAGACTTTTCAGTTTTTTTTCTGGGTTCCATCAGGACAATTTAAAATGCAATTTATTTAATTCGCTGAAGTAGAATACAAAAGGGATAATTAATTTTTCTCCTAAAATCGAAGTGCATTTCAACTTACTTTAATAAAACCATTGTTTGAAGGAAAATTATTCAGCAATATAGATAATAATAAAATATTCTCATTAAAGCGAATTTTAAATCATATTAGAGAAAATATTCAAAAATAATAAACGCATTTCATAAGTTTTTCCTTTATCAGAAAGTTGTTGAAGCTTGAAATTGAAGAACTTAAATCACTTTTTTAAAAGAATGCTGAATTTTGATAATTATTCAATTGTTTGGCACTCCATTCATTAATTAATTAGATCCCATTCTTGGTAAATTCTTAAAACGCAGAGGTAAATAAGACATTAAAAAAATTCCTTAAATGGAGCCAATGAGGTTTAAGCATTTAAATTCATTTCAATCTTCAAACATCTCCAGGTTATTCATTGAAATCAATGAAAGATTAATTCTCTCTTTTCTTAAGACTCATCATTTATTAATTAACGAATTCTCACTTTCTTCCAAAAAAGAAAAGAAAAAAAAAGAAGAATGGAATATTAAAAATTAGAAGAGAAAATTCTTCAACAAGTAAGAAATGTGAGTGAATTAATTAAATATATAATTAATTTAAAAGCAGAATAAGCTTGTCATGAACAGAAGGTAAAAAGAGAAGGAAAGAAGAAGGAAATGTAAGACGGAGATAGAAATGAAAAGTGTTGCAAATAGTATTTTCTAGAAACACAAGTCTAATGATCTTTTTGCTCAACCGTCTGAAGTTATAGAGTTGAAAAATGCAGATAATTTGCTACTGATTGCAATGAAGTTGTTTCTTTCCATTTTTCTGTAGGACCTCCTACCTCTCTCTCTCTGTCTCCACATTACCAGATACACGCAGAGTCACTTGTGGTTTCACATCATTAGCATTGATCTATTTAAGCAAAGAAAGATAATTAAGAGCGGGAAAATTTTAACCGTCAGGAAAAGCTATTCGGAATTTTCATTCTTTAAATTTTCGTCTAGACAGGTTTGTCATTATCCAGTTACGGCAGTTGCTGATTAACAATGTAGCCTTCCGTTTTTAGCAAACAAAGTGTGTTGTGAAAAGCAATTTTTCGGGGAAAAAACGGAGATACGGTGAAACACCTTTTGGAGTTAATAATTTACTTGGACACATTCCGTTGAAAATGAATTTCGAAAGCATTGGAAATGAATTTATTTTTGTAAAAATTATGCGACAACACCGTGAATAATTAAACGTCTGGAAAATTTTTTGAGGAAAAATTCATTAAAGGAGAATTTTCGTTGAAAGCATTACTTACTGCCCGTATTTTAAAAATGGGATAAAAGTTTTAATCTCCTACTTTAAATTTTAATGTTCCAGAATAATTTACTGTTTTAAGAATATACTATATGAATATTTTTATACTAAGAAACGTATTATTTTCCAAAGCACAGCTTTCTATCATGTATTATCGTGAATTGCTGTTGATTAATTTTTAATTTCAGTTTGCTGTCTTTTATTTTTAAATAGAGTGAATCACCTATATAATTTTATAGCTGTTTTAAAATCCTTCTGTTTATCTGAAGTCAGCATGGATTTGTTAAAAAATTGTATGGCTTAAATTGTTTGCTTTTTCGTTGGTTCAGGTAGATAAATAGCTAGTATTCAAACCTTTTAAAATATGAAACTACTTTTAGTGCAAGATTAGTAATTATCATTTCACTTTTAATACAATTCAATTATTTTTAAAGCATTATGATTAAAGAATAATGTAAGTTGACTCAAGCTTTCACAGATATTTTTACTAAGACTTCATTTTATTAATACCTGTTTTATATGTACGTAAAACAAAATTACATATTTCATCTAGCACTTAAAACAAGGCGCTCAGAAAAACAATTGCATCAGCTTTAATAATAACTTCCTCTCATAAACTCTAAAGTCAGCACCATTCTTCAGAATAATAACGAAGGAAATGTCATTGAACTTATAAACAAATAAAACATAGCATTATCAACAAAATGGTAAAATATCATTGATTCTTTTATGTATATGTATGCATATAAATAATGAAAATTGCGTTATATAAAAAACCTGAGGAGGAGGGGGTCTTCTCGAAACTTTCTCATGAATTCTAATAAAAGTAGTATTCCTTGTTTGGAATACGAGAATTACACGAGGCTGTAAAGGCAAACTAGTGCAAGTGTTTGGATTTTTATTTCTAGACTCCTAAATATGAGAGTTTTGTGCTTCGTGATATGTATTAGAATATGGTATATGCATCTTGAACACCTTTTTTTTTTTTTAATCTTACCAAAATAACTCACATATAGTATTGGGTGATATTAATAAATTTTGATTAATTTAGAATTTTTGTTTCAGGTGTTCACTAATTAGTCAGAAGATACTGAAAATGGGATGAAATTGAAATTTACCTTAATTCTACGCCTTATTTCTTCTTGGGTCTCTTATTTGAGAAAAAGAAAATCTTTAATATGAAAGGTTTAGTGAAAAGGTATTTGTAGAAAAATTTCTTTGCTATTGAACATGTTCTACGGGGAAAGGGGACATCTCGTCATTGAGGATGAGAAGCTTCTGGCATGGTGGTTGGTTCTCGCCACCCTAGTGTGTACACAACAAGGTAGGGTCTGGCTTCTCTAGTCGATGACTAGACGTACTTCTTTAGGGAAGGGTTGTACCGTGGCCGCTGATGACCCATAGGACTCAACCACGGTTCCCACCAGTGTTGCTTTTGCGGTGGTCCGGTCATTCAGATATTTCCGTGAGACTTCCAGTGGATCGGAGTAAACAGTTTATGGTTTCCATAAAAGAACAATTTTGTATATTGAACTAATGCACGCTAGTTGTATTTTATCAAATAGCAAGGAATGAAAGTTTGAAAAGAGGTTTCTGTAAACACCGTCTCACAACGGTACAAAATTAAGAAATTAGTTTCAAAATGTCTCATATGTAGCACATAATTGTAATGTAGATTAATACCGTTTATCCACAGTTATGCAATAATTAGAAATAGAAGACTTCAAATAACAATAGAATGAAGTTGAGTTACTCTTCAGATTTATTTCCTGTTTTGTCTTAGACCTCTCTTTAGAAGCAAAAAAAAAAAATTCTTGAACACCAAAGTTCAGAAACAAAATATCTTTTGGATAATCCTTTTACCCTCTCACACCAGAAAATTACTAAAAACTCCAACAAATTAATTTCTATCTCTAACAATCTTAACCCCATCCGCCGCTAAATCCCACTCTTCCCATCGCCGGCACTTTATTTATCTCAAGCTTAAGAATGAAACAAAGATGAGTTTATAGATCCCTTTCCATGACGTCAGCCAACAAAGGGAATTATGTGATTTCGAGGTCAGCGATTCGCCTTCTGCGGATAACTGGAACAAAATACCAAAAAGAGGTATTAAAAAACAAAAAAGAACTTTATGAAACCTCGCCGGCCAACCATGCTAAGGGGATGGCGTGGAGAGTCATGCTCAATGCATTTAACGTTAAAGATTTTTAGAGGCCACGCACTCTAAAGCAAAGAGCTGGGATTAATGGAATTCAATCGCTCCCAGCAGAACTCTTAAGCCGATTGAAGGACATGTTACTTTATTACGAAATCCGCGGTGGCAATAGACAGAAGGGAGTTGAGGGTAAAAATAGGAGGATAGTGTAACTAAAACGTGAATAAAAAAAAAAGAAAAGAAGAAGCGAGGAAGTAAGTAAGCAGAGAACAAAATAGCAAAAATGGGTGTAATTTCCGAGCTTAAGTATTTCATTCTAGAATGGTGGCAACAAAGAAGTGGAACTGAAATTGTTGAAATAAGTTTCTCTGTTTTTTTCATTTTTTTTTCTGCCGTCTTTTTCCGTTTTGTTTGAGTTTTGACCGTTCAAAAAGCCCCCTTTTTCTATTTTTGTTTCTTTATTGGCCGTTTTTTTTTTGTTTGTTTTTCACTTTGGAGATCTTTTAACTTTTATTTTCATTATTTGAGAATGAACAGTATGTGTTGCATATTTCTGAATGTGCTAAAAGGAAGAATATTTTATTCATTTTCTATAAAAATCGAATCCAATACATCTTGCAAAATATACTTGACTTGTTTTTAGAAGAGATAGAAATAAAAAAGTATAAGATAAAACTTGTTCTCTATGGACCATATCAGTTAATCGATTTCCTTTGAACTCTAGAAATAAGTGCGCACAATTTTTTTCTATTTACTAATGTATATGTTTAATAATGTTTTCTGTCTATTTACTAATGTATATGTTTTATAATGTTTTCTGTCTATTTACTAATGTATATGTTTAATAATGTTTTCTGTCTATTTACTAATGCATATATTTTAGAGAACGATTTCTAGATTTCTTTAAATATGCATATAAAGTAAAATGTTATTCTTTCAAAAATTATAAAAATGTATTTTTAAATAAATAAAAATAATAATAATTTTCTTGTATGTGTTTCATCTATTTATATTTGCTTACAGCCTATTTCAAAATTTAGAACTATTTAAACTATTTGAAATGTGAAACTGACATTAAATTTTGTCGAAATTCACTATATTAAAGATATCTTGTCTAAATTGTCTTGATTTTTAATAAATTATCTTTCTCAAAGTTTAATATTAACGTTCCAGTTAATTCAAATGGGATCCGATCTTGATAAGCTTACTGGTGAATGTTAAGTCGATAACAGATGTCTATGTAAAATATGCCCATTGCTTATATCAACATAATATAAAATAGGCCACAGAAAATAATTTGAGAGTTTCAGATGTCAAATTTCAATGCCTAATTTTCCATTATATCTTCCTTACATTATTCATAAATTTTAAATTGACAACCCCAACCCGCCTTGAGGCACACGGAAAAAACTAGAACTATCTGATCGCCGCAACAGCAACACTAGAGGGAACTGTGGTTGACACCTAAGGACCATCACCAACCAAGATTCAACCCTTTCCTTGGGAAGTACACTCCCTCATCGACGGGAAGTAGCCAATCCCCACCAAGGGGACGGGAACCAATGACCATACCGGTAGTTTCCCATCCTCAGTTTTGAGGGGCCCAATGGGAGGTCCGGTCCTTACATTAGAGATGACAATTAATAATTTTAATACTTAGTAATGCTTTTTTTATTACTTTCACAACAATTTCGTACTTTTTAGATATCATATTTAGTAACATGAAATATCCATTTCGAAAGACGATTTGCAACATCTATCTAGATTACATTATTTTTTTACAAACAGAATTTACTAGTAAAGTATTGAGTACATTAATGGACTAAAAAAAAGTATATCACAAATTTAGGACAAAAAAAAAAAAACCCTATTATCTTTCATTTATTGGCTATTAGTTGAAAAATTCATATCCAAGATCTATTCTTCTCATTTCAGCCAGCTGAGTTCACTAGCCGCGTAGGAGAGCAGGAATAGTAAATGATTACCACAAATTTAAGACAAAAAGACTTTTATCTCTCATGTTTATTGGTTGAAAATATTCATTTCCAAGGTAGATTCTTTTCTTTCTCAAGACAGTAACTGTCACTAGCATTTAAACAATATATTATACTGAATGTATTACATTGTAATCAAGATCCTTGGCATTAGATCTTTTACAGCTGCAGTAATACAGCAAAAACTGAATAATCAGGATTGTTAAGTCTATCTCGAGGTTATGAAGTTAATTAGTAGTGCTTGCAAAATTTTTAAAAGATATTTACCATTAGTGATAGAAAAAATTCATTTCCAAGATAGATTCTTTTCTTTCTCACGACAGTAACTGTCACTAGCATTTAAACAATATATTATACTGAATGTATTACATTGTAATCTATATCCTTGCCATGAGATCTTTTACAGCTGCAGTAGTACAACAAAAACAGAATAATCAGGATTGTTAAGTCTATCTCGAGGTTATGAAGTTAATTAGTAGTGCAAGCGTTGCAAAATTTTTAAAAGATATTTACCATTAGTGGTAGGAAATATTCATTTCCAAGATAAAATGAATAAACAATCGAGATTTTTTATTGTTGAAGGGTTTCTAAAGCGTCAGTAAAACTGATATTAAATTAATATTCTTATCATCATGGTCCTTTAGAATTCACAGCAGTATTCACTTAATTTACAAGTATTTTTTTAGCTTTTAAAATATGCTTATTGTTAAGTAAATAGAATCTAAGCAAATAGTATATTAATTGAAACAACATTACATCAGTACTATTTTAAGATTTTTTTAATTCTTAAAATGTTTTTCTATGCACATTCCAACACTATAAAAGTGTAAATTTCTAAATAGTACATTAAGCATAGTAAAAATCAATACTAATGTTTCACCTTCCATCAACAATTGTTAAAGAATACATAAACAGTACGAAGATACTGTTATTAAATATTTACTATGCACATTCGAAGAATTTTTTTAAACTTTGAAACAATGTTTATCACTAAGTAAATAGGATTTAAGTTAATTGTATATTAATAGAAACAGTATTATAACGAAAGTATTTTAGGATTTTTTTTTTAATTCTTAAAGAATAAAAAAAAGCAGTATGGAAATATTGCTATTACGGTTTTTTTCTATGCGCAATCAAAAGAACTTTTTTGGCTTTAAAAAAATGTTTATTACTAAGTAAATAGGATTTATGTAAATAATATGCTAAATGAAACAATATTATATCGATAGCATTTTAAGATTTTTTTAATTCTTAAAAATAAAAAATAAAAAAAACAGTACTAAAAATATTGTTATTAAAATGTTTTTCTATGCACATTCCAACAATATAAAAGTGTAGATTACAAAATAGTACATTAAGCATAGTAAAAAAAAAAAAATCTATACGAACTTTTCATTTTCCGTCAATACCACCGTTTCAGTCATACCAGATATAAAAACGACCACCGATTCTTGGTGAAAGTATCTTTCATCCTCTTAAGAAATCACTACTCTTTTTATTTCAAATTTAAAAAAGGCAATCTAGTAATAAGTAAATTGAAGGAGTACGAATATTTGAAAGAATTCAATTAAAATAACGATTGAAACCTTTGAATGACAGTGAACATTGGAAACGCAACATTAAATGAAGCAAACACGAAAAAACAAATGTTTACTAACTTATTTTTTCTTCGCTTCCGAATGTTTAAATATTTACAATGAAATTTTATTTGATGTTTCTTGCTAATAAAAATGTTCACATAACAGGTTTTAACAAGAAGTGGTATTTACTCGCTTAACATGAACTTTTTTCATATATTTTTATTAATGTCCATTACTTAGCCTTTTCTGTGTTAATTTGACTGTTCATTCCAATTCACGTGAGTTCATTCGCTTCCGCGAATTCTCAATGTAAGACCAGAAAAATCGAATTAATTTTTGGCGTGAAATCTTTTCATTAGAAAAGCGTGAGCTTTTTTTTTTAATTTTTTTTTCTCTCTTGTGAAGATTTTTACTTTGGATTTTTCTTTCTTTCAAAGGATTAAAAAAATTATATACCGCTCGGCTAAATTTTCATTACGCAAAACCACACGACGAATTTAATTTTTTTTTAATCTTAAGCTTTGCAATTAATTTAGATGACTTTCTCAGCACAAGTTAATGAATGACTTCTTTTTTTTCTTCCCCTCTTTGCATTGTTTTAATTCCTTAGTCATCACAAGTTAAACGAGGTACTTGATTTTAGTGGCATTTTAATCTTTTTTACTGCTACTTTTTTTTAAACCTTGTTTGCATTTTTTAAAGTTTTATGAACCAGTATGCATTTGAAAATTTTTGTTGACGAGTAATTGCTGGATTATTCTATCTTAATGTTTAAATCGTTTTTTATATAGAATTACGTGTTTTATTTCATAAAATTCCTTTAAGGGATAGTAATTAATACCACTGTATTCAGTTGACTTTAATATTAAAGCAAAACACAAGAAAAATATTTTTGAATATGTACTTTTTTAGTTTGATAATCTGTTCTTAATATCTATATTGAATTGATATAATTTATTCAAGGTAGATATTAATCATAAGCTATCAATTTTTTTAAATAAAACCGAAAGGGATTAAAAATAATCAATACTGTTTCGGTGCATCATCTTTTATAAAAAGGTAATATTTTATTATTTTTGAGTTTTATAGGTAATTTTTTTATTTTAAATATATAAAACTTTGAAATTGCCAGCAATTTCATGTCATATTGTTTTGTAAATCTATATGAATGATTTATTAAAATAATAACATTTTTAATTTCACTATAATTAATTTTTAAATTATTAATTATTATTAGTTAATTTTTAAAGTGTATATATATATATATATATATATATATATATATGTGTGTGTGTGTGTGTGTGTGTGTATGTGTGTGTGTGTGTGTGTCTAATAACTAGCATTTAAAATTTTTAATACAAGTTTTTTTTAAATAATAGGAATATATTTAAGCTCAAACATAGAGAAACAAATCATTTTTACAATAGAACATTATTTGTTAAACATTAAGACAGACTACTAAAGGGGAATTTCTATACATGAATTAGTGATCATAAAAAAAATTATTTGCTGATATATGATTCACTGACAATTATACCATTGGGGAAAAAGAAATGTAGGCATTTTAAGGCATTCCGCACTTTTGTTAGGAAGCTTGTAAAGTTATAGCATTAATCTTTCTTCTACAAAGCCAATATATATGTTTAGATCATCTTTCTTATTTATTTATTTATAAATATGTGATTCTGTTGTTATGTATGTGTTGTTAATATCAATTAACTAAAATTATATATGTTGACAAAAAGTCCCCTCATATATATTCAACGCCCTTTTTTTTTAATTATGCTAATGAAAAAACAATTTTTTATAAGGATATCATTATGTGTTTAAATTATTTTAGAGACTAAGAAAATAAAATGCCTTTAAAACTATACTTAATAATTATAAACAATTCAGTGAATGCATCTTCTTATTTTGTATCATTCTACATTTGCAGCAATGTAACTGCTTGTTAATATCCTTGCATTAAATAATTTTTTATAGTGTAATCATAATAATGTGTAGCTCAGATTCATTATTCACTTAAAGGCTGTATAGTGTATTATTAATAATTTAAACATGTTTAAAAACTTTTAAATTTTAATTCAATGGAAAGTTTTTAATTTAAAAATATGTAATGAATTTATATCTAAGATTTAGAAACAAATAAATATGAATCAGTCCGTATATAACAGAAAATAGGAAGAAAAAATTTTGATCACAAAAACAAGAAGATCTTTAAGAAGCTCATTGTTTTACTATATTAAGCAAAAAAAATTGTTTTTGTGCTTTTGAGTAAATCTATTGAAATATTAAATTAAATATGAATTTTTATTAATAATCCTTTCTTAAGAATTAAATACCCTAATGAAACTATAATGATTCTACACTCGAACTATTTGTTTTCTTTAAAAACCATAGATTTATAATAAATTCATTATGGTGCACAGAATACTCGAAAATCTTAAACTGACTGCAAAATTATGTGAAACAAAAAATATAAAGTACAGAAATTATGAGAACCAGTTTGAAATATTAGCTTCACTTCCTAAAAAAAATTAAACAGGATTGAAATTTTACAATAACTATATAAAATTATATGTAAAAATCTACATGTCAACTTAATTACTTCATTCCCTAAAAAATTTGAAAAGGTTTGGCGAAAGTTCTTCAATGCCTTCTTCAAAGAAATTCCGTCACTCAAACAGCAATCTCAGCATTTGTAGGAGTTGATCTTCCCTCGTGCTCAGTCATCAATATCTGTATATCCATTCTCAAACATTCTGCATCAATTTCGCGACAATTTTACACGATAGCCATACAATTCATGCAACTTCCGATAAATTCTAATGCAGATGTATCTTTCCGCCCGCAAGCAAAACGTATTCTCAATTGGGCACTCTCTCTTATTATAAAATGACTAAAATTGTCTCTGAAAGTCACATGCTATAGATAAATGCCTGAAGTGTTGCCACAAAGTTCCCTTTAATAAGCTTTCATTAAAAATATTTACATTATTTTTAAAATAAAATGGCCTAAGTAAATATTTTTAATAGCTTACACTAGAACTGCAGAAAGCTTATTGATCTCAATTTGAAATTCTTTGATTTCGCGCTGTATGTCCAAGAGATACTTAATTTCACGCTTTGGATTTGCGAGCAACTGTGTTAGCAACTATGAGGACAATATTTAGAACTATGATATGTTGCTTTCAGTTTTGTAAATTACTGCTAATATCAGAAACATAATCTTTCCGTAACTCCATATGAGAAAAAAATCTAAGAAACAATTTTGAAAATCGCGTGATACGACAACTAAGTGAACTTTTCTCATTAAATCATCATCAATCTATGGGCAGCGCCATCTATTAGATTCTGAGAAATAATGTGAAATTAAATTATATAAACCATGTTTCTAATATATACCAAAGAGAAAACGCTGTTATTTCTGATTAATCTTACAAATAATTCTGTAACGTGTCAAGAATTTTCCGACACCCTATATACTAAATGCAGTAAACAAATTAATCAAATATAAAAAGAAATATTTTTTTGCCTTGAAATTTTGCGACAAAAAAAAAAAGGCCAATTTTCTATTATATTCAAAGCTGATATTCTATTTAATATTAAAAATAAAAATGCTAACAGCCGTATTAACAATTTCTTATCGCACCAATAATTTTTTACTTATAAAACAATTCAGCATTTTCTGACGTATTTCCTTTCGTGCATAAAAAAGTCACAAAAATTATTGAATCTAATTTTTCTTTTAAAATATGCTCCATTTACTTCGTCTTGTAGATCCTTGTTTAAAACGAACATTCTTTCCACTATGCAATTACCGACAAAGACGTACTTTTTTGCTCTTGCAGTTAAAAAGTACGATTATTGAATTACAGATATATGCAGTGGCATTTCAAAATCAGTGGAATGTTTTTATCGTCAAAAGGTTTTCAGGCAGGCAGAAAGTGATTAAATTTGGTACTTCTATCAAGAGAAGCCTTTTATTTTCTGATACTTTATAATGGAAAAAGAAAAAAGCATGGAAGATATTGTATACATTAAGATCTATGTTTCAGAAATTTCCTAATATTTATAACTGCTTCAAGTTTCAACACAGTTTCCGTTTCCTGCACGGACAAACACATTCTTCGTTTTAAAGCATCTTTCTGGCATTATTTGCCATTTAAAATATCGTACTTTAAAAAAAAGGGCTAGCTTATCTTCGAAAATTGTGTATAACGTCATTTGGAAATATGAATCCGATTTCTTATTGGATGTAAAAATGTACTGCAAAATATTGATGAACGACACTGATAAACCTTATTGCTTTTATAGATGATAATTTATAAGAATTGTTATTTTCTTTGAAATGCCTTAAAAGTTCTTATTTAAAGAAAAATGTATTATTATTTTGCAAATAATTTTTTTTCAAAGCAAATATTTATTATCTTGTGGATTTCTTCATAAATAAAGTAAAGAGTCCTAAAGTGAAAAATGTTTTTTTATTTATATAATGTGTTTTATTTACATAGTAACAGTTCTTAAAAATATGAAATAGATTGTGTAAATGAAAAAAAAAACTTATGAAATGAAAACAAACTTATAGACAATAAAAATGTATTAAGTGATTGCAAAATGAGAATACAATATCCTTGAAAAGAATATAAAATCACAACATCCTCAATAACTTTTATTAAAAAAAACATTTCAAAATAATCCTAATTAAAATTTCTGAACTTTAAATAATTCAGTGGATAGTGAATATAACAGTTATTATTTATCCCGTACAATAGCTGTATCTTTTTTTTTTCAGATCCCTTCAAAAATTAATATGTGATATTTTCCAAACAGATTTCTATATCAAAGTATTTAATAATATTTTCGCATACCTTGAGTAATCATAAACATATATGTTTGCAATAAATGAGTAGCTCAAAAGCCAATGAAATTAAATTCATTCTTCAATATTTTCTGATTTTAGAAATTTTAATGGTGGTAATATTTTTTTTTAATTATTAAAATATTTATTCTTTGTATAGTATGTTTCTGGGTCACTAGAATAATTATTATGTACTAATTAATAGTTATTAATGTATTAAAACATTAATTTTTTTTTTTGAATTTAACAGTATCTGATCTAAATGACTCAAATAGTAGTTTGCAAATTTTATCTTATTTCGTCTGCCATTTGAAGAGGAAAAAAAAAAACCTATAATTTTTATCTAATATTAAAGGAAAACAAGTATATGTGCTTGTATTAATATCCCAGAGGACCAAGTATTTGATTTGAAGCTTTCACATTCTGCACACATTTATTTTATAGAAGGAAGCATAGAACTTGGAACAATTTTTTTTTCTTTTTGAAATTTTAATTATAATTTTCGATAAGTAAAAAGTAAGCGATATTTGAGCGTCTACTGAGAAAATATTAGTACGTAAATTTAATTTTGTAAATATTAACACGCAAAAGGAATTGTTTTTAAATAATATAAATTTAGCTTTTACAAATTATAATTTAATAATTTTTATTTAATTTTTTACATATATTCCAAATAATATTATTTTACATATTAATATTTTATACAAATAATATTTTACATAATTTCCAAAAAATATATTTCCTTTCTTCATTAAATATCGAGTTGTACGTTTTTCTTCTATTGTTAAAAGCTAAATAAAAAAAAATCCGCTAATTATTTGCACAATTTACATGAAAAATAGAAAAAAAAAAATCAAATTACGATTTTGCTAGACACAATGGGCATTGATGACCTGGACACTTACATTTTTAATAGCAGACAGGTGTCATGGCAATCATGTCCATTACGATTAAATGTTCATATAAACAATAAACAGATTTAAGGCTCTTAAAATAGGATGGTGTTATGTCCGTCAAAATTTGATTTTAAAAATATTTTGTTAAGGGAATTATGATTTAATTGAAGTTTAAATAAATTAATATTTCTAACGAAATAATCGGTACATAAAGGCGGTTAATATGTCTCATAAAATACTTTTTGTCGTGTATTTGCTATTTACCTTCCCCATGTTTTGATCACACATTTCATTTACACACACGGAGCATTATATTTAATGAAGGACTGAATGCAGCATTTCGTCACCTCCATAATCACGTAACTTAAACGTACAATTAATATTTTAAATGGCATTCATTTTATACTGTTATGAAATAACAGAATGAAGATTCACATAAAAGCACTCAAAGGAATTCTGTGTATTTTTTCCCTCATCAAAAATCAAGGCTTTTCTTCAGAAATAGTCATTTTTGCGAAGAAATTCGATTCGATTTGAATATTTGGAATTCAATTTCTTCCCAAAGTAGCTTTCTTTACTCACATTTTTCGTCGACGATCCTTCCGAAAATTCGAAGTATCACCTCACAATAAAAGCAACTTCACGTCAAAGTATCTGACAGTCGTGGATAACTCCCATCAGCCCTTTCTCATACACAAAGCGATTTTGAGTCCTGGTGGGTAATATACCCGCGCATATAAAATGCACTACAGCATCCTAGATACTTTTTTTTTTCATTTCTTTCTTCATTTTTTTCGTATAGGCGTTACCAAAGCTTAAGAGTTATTTTTTCCTAAGAGAATTTCCAGGTATTGCCACTTCTTTTACTCTCAGATTAGATTTAGATCTAGAAAAAAAATTTTGGAAACTGCTGAAAAGCCTGTTTTTTATTTCCATCTGAAGTTTATCAGTATAGTCTGTTGGCTTTGAGGAAAATTTAAATATAAGCATCATATATATTCTAACTTTACTCTGTGAGGCTTTTTTATAATAGTATATTTTGGCTTTTGATATACACATTGTATAGATATTTTTTACAACAGGGAATCTGGCGGATTCATGCTTTCAGTATTCTATCGCAGATATTGAGCTTATCCAGTAGTTTTGAAGCAGAAAAAAAAATGCCTCGCCAATTTTAATTTATTTCATTTCCTATTTTATAAGGATAATATATTGATTACGGTGACATACTTCAGCAACGAAACGGATTAATATGTAATTTACAATATAAACAGTCAAATTTAAATTTTCTAATTATTTTATTACTTATTATTCTTTTTTAAATCTAAAATTAGATAGAATCTAAATAAGTTATAAAAATGCAAAAAATAGCGAATTGGTTTAAATTTTAAACCTCATATTTAAAAGTGAGTAGAACAATTATATATGTTTTAAAAATTAAGCGTATTAGGACTATGTATCATAAATGCGATTAATTTTTGAAAATTTAAACTGATATGATATTTTAATTTATTTTTTTCAACTTTCTTTTAACATGCTAACAACATAAGGTTATTTGCTTGGTCCAAAATAATTATATTACAAGACTTAAACAAATGCTGGGAATTCATCAATTATAATTGTTTTTTACTCCTTTTCAAAGAAAATGATAATATGTTTAAGCAAAAGTGAGGAATGTTTAAGAAATCTTATTTTATAACTTGAAATAATAAATTCATGTAATTTAAAATAATTACATTAAATATATATGTTTCAGAATTAATCAATATAAGTTCTGCTTTAATTTTCTTCGCAACAATTAGAAATGTTTAAGAAATCTTTCTCTAATTTCAATAAAAAAACGTTTTTATTTCCAATAAAAATGCATTTATCAGAGCCTGCAGATATCTTAAAATAAAAATTTATTCAGTTTTGCATTATTTATGAAAACAAATTTAAACAAGTAATTATTTTTAATTATATTTCAGTTCCCTTTACACATTAGTTTTAGATAAAATATATTTGATCAAATTAACTTTCAGTTTGTAAAGTTATTTTTATCTAGTATGCTTAGAATTTGTATTAAATACAATCTTTGAAATGTAAGTAAAAAAATATCATATTAAAAATAAAATAACAATGTTTGCCTATTACTCTCATTTTTTGAGTTTATGAATAAATTTTATTCCAACTTACTTCAGTTGCATCTATCGGAAAAAGTAAATAATGTTTAGATTCTGAATTTTGAAGATCTGACACTGATCTGTATTCTACAATAATACAGAAAGAATGCTAGCTTCTGCAAAACTTTCAAAAATTTTTAATCGATGATTTGATACAGCTTTCACATAGCAAATTTATAATAATTTAAGCATAAAATATTTTTTTGACCTAAGTCTTTATGGCGTTTTCTAAACATAGAAGAAACAATATACTTTAATGATACCTCATAATCCTTCACCATTTTGTGACTTAAAAGAAATACAAATCTGTTATAGATATCTTCTGATAATTGTAACAATGCTAACACATTAATATATATTACTATTTGAAGTAAATTGAACTAAAAAAGTATTTGATTTTATTTATAGATCTGTAGTCAAATTAAAATTACATTTTATACTTTCTAATGAAGAAAAATAAAATATATTTCCTTTAAAATGACTGCGCAAAAATTTGTCAATTATTTATTCCTATACTGTAAAAATAAATTCAAATTTTATAATTTTTAACTCAAATAATAGAAAACAAGATTATTTTTTTAAAAAATTAACTTCAATTTTTTTCTTATCTTATCAAATCCTTATCCATTAAAATTTTTTACGAATTTCTTTACCAAAAATAAAACCGAGATTTTTTCTTCTTTTTCTTTGTTATTTCTAAATGGCGACAAAATATTTATATTGGATATTCTTGATTATTTTCAGCAAATTAATTTTAAAACAAATGAATATACTCCCTCTCATTAGAATGTAACTCAACCTGAAATGCTCGTATATGTCACTTGCAAATGAAACAGACTCCGAAATTACTGGTAAATACATATAAAAAATAATTCCACTTATTGTAGGCGACAAGAATTCTTACTTCTTCCCAATAAGCCCTAATAAATAAGTTCTTCGGGGAGCAGTTTTGTTTGTTATTAATGCTTCCATTTCCCGTTGCCGACATGGACGTTGTTAAACGATATCCGGTATGTAACGGTCTGGTGCAGGTCTTGGCTGATCGATGCTTTACGTACGTTCCAATCCATTAAGACGACCCGTTTATGCCTCGTACCCCACATCTTGCTAACGAATAGCACCGCAGACTAGTTTGGACAGATTAATATCTCGTTTTAATTGTGTTTGCTGAGTTGCTGTAACATATAGTCTAGTCCCCAGCGAGGATTCCATTACGAATGTTTGTTGGAAAATCAAAATGCTTTCAACGCTAACTAGACAGTCAGAAAATATTGTATATAGTTTGGAATTAACATGATAAAACATTTAAATTGAATGGAGCATTCAGAAAAGAAACACTGAATGTTATAGCATTTGAAAAGAATTTTCTTATATTTTCATAATGCAGTTTATATTATACTAATGTAAGATTTTTCTAAAAAGTTCTTAGTGGTTGTTAGTTGAAATGGATATTTTAAGATTTATTTATATGACTAGTTCGTATAAGACACTGCGATTTTTTTTTTCAATTTGATATGTGTTAGAAATTAAATTATACAAACTTTATAAACAATGGAAATTTATATTTGATACTTTTTTGGGGCTATTATTAAACATATGTACATTTTTTCATAAGTAATATTAAAGGATAGTATCAAGAGTCTGGCTTATATTTCCAGTTTGAAGGAAAAAAAATTGAAATTTTTAAATAACATGTAAATTTTCGTGTTTTACAGAGCAATATATTGCTACAATGTTCATATTAAATCAGGAATACTTTCATTAAATTGTTTTATAAGCAAAGAAAATGTTATTTGTATAGAATATACATTTAAGAAAAATGTCCGTACTCTATATAAGTCTGTATTGTATGATACAAAAGAGAGTTGTTTGAATTGATTAGAGTCTCTTATAAATATGCAAATAAATTTCTTAAAAGTATATATTAAATTTTAATATTGCTATATATTTTATATTTGAATTATTTCATTTCTATTTAGAAGAAATATATTGCATTCTTTTGAATTGTTATATGTCACAAAAGACCTTTGTAAGGAATATTATCAAAACGTATCATTTTAATTCAAATAGTTTTTGAAAGATCCAAAATAATTCAAAAATAAAACAAAAGCCATTTCTAATAACATGCAAAACTAGTTATTTCTTCATTTTCACCATTTTCCATGATTTGATCTGAAAATATCTATTTTGGTCATCAATAAGGAATAACATTTGTTTCTTATCTGCAGGCATGATGTAAATATATTACTATCCTGCATTATATTAAAGAGTATATTAAAGTTTATGGAAAATTATTACTTTTACTTTTCGAAAAATGAAAATAAAAATACATATAAAATATATAGACAATTTTTCTTTCTAACCTGCGTAAACTCAGTTTTGTCATTTTATATAGTAAATAGCAAATCTAATAAAATAAAAAAATACATGTTAACATATTAAGAATATCACAAAAAATATGCCATATGCTTAATATTTTAGAGGATGTATTTTGAATTCTGTTCTGCAAAAATGAATAAGCTGTTTTACCAGGATATATATTATATATATTCAAATGAAACAACTTTGGAATTACATTATTTTTTAAACAATTTGTTTTTGGTGCACATTTCAATAAGTCAATGTATATTTCATATAAAATTCATAAAAACATAATTTTAAAAGACTAAGAATATCCAGGTTTAAATTTCGTCTTCAATCGTAAAATATTCGTCCTAATACCCATATTTATATTTAAAGACTACTGTTTGTCATCCTGGTCGTCCTAAATCTCTCTGACAATCTGTTGTTAGTTACACTAACAAAAGAAAAGAAATATTTGTAGCTGTCTGACAGCTTGGTTTTGTCAGGTTTGACATGCCAACACCAATATAATCGATAAATACTTTTTTTTCCTATCTTGCTCTGTCCTTTTTCTTTCATAGCTTTCTCTTTTCCGCGGTCACGACAACGGGCTTTTGTTTGGCTTTAATGCTCCTGTCTTTCAGTTTAGACATTTCCTTTCAGGAAGGGAATGCTGATTGAAGAAAGGAGCGTCCATGAATGCGAAAAAAGAAAAAGAAAAGATCGGAATCCTTATCCAGGTTTCCCAAAGAATGCGTCTCGATTTTAAAAGGTTTGACCTGTAGCTTCAGTTTATTGTATATTATGTGCTTTATTAAGCTGTCAAGTTTTCTATTAAACAAACTTTCTTTTAGAAATATTTTTTAAGTAATTATGTGATAGCTGAAATGCAAAGTCATTTATTGCAAAAACTTATAGAAATGAAAATGCAAGATGTATATATTTTTTATATTTTTAAAATAAGAGTTATAGGTAGAGAAACCATGAATTGAATCGCATATAAAATAAATGTGTGAGGAAAAGAGATGCTAATAAATATGTATGTCATAATTTCGAAAATTCATTTAACTGAAAATGTTTAATTATTATTTGCTTTTAAATCAGATATATTCTTATTTTTTCATTAACTAAAGTTTAATTCGATCTAGAAACATCTACCTAAAGGACAACAGATAGCAAAAATGTTCAAAAGAATGAGACACCGAATTTTCAATACTCTGATCACGAATATAAGAATGGATTAAGCTCCAGAAGCATAAGTTTATTTATAAAAAAATGTTTCAACATTTTCAATTATTGTTTTTATAAATTCCGTCTAAAACTATTAAAAAATTTTACATAATAGCTTTAGTTCTTAAACCCGTGTGTTACCTTTTGTCAAAAAAACTAATTAACTAAAATTCGTAATTGATTATTGCTTGAAACAAAATGCATATTGAAAATATTATTGCATCTGTTTACAACGTAATCGTAGCGACATAACTGCATACGAAAAAAATAATAAAACTTATAATCTTTTTTTTTATTTGTAGGTAATGTGAACGTGTATGTGAGTGTTGATATTTCGGTACGAATAGGAATCTCATTTTACACATCAATTTTGAATTAAAAGTTTCTTCTTGTAGTGCACTAAAATGAATTAAATCTATATTAATTTTATGTTCGCAATGTTAACTTTCTCATATACGAAATGTATAGGGAGTATTATGAATTCGAAAGAAAAAAAATACAAATATTCGCATTTCAAACCTCCCTGAGAAAGAGAAATACATTTATGGCATATATCTCTTTGTCTATTTTCCAGTCTGTATGTAAGCACGGTAAGTCAGAAACTTTGGGCTGGACGGATTAACGAAATTTTATCGATCTCTATCAAATTTTGAGCGAAACCCATTCACAAGATATCTGTCTGTCTGGCTATTTGAATATAAGTGAGTTAGATATTATAAAATACAAAGAGCTAAGCATATAAATTTTAGTGCAAAAGTCTAGCATCTAAAATACAAATTCTAATCAAATTTTGAATCAAATCCATCAAACGATTGATCATCTGTAGGTCTGTATTTTTGCATGTATGTAAAAGCAATAACTTATAAACGCTTGACTTAAATAAATGAATTTCAGTATGTTAAGTATGTTACTACAGCCTAGTATGTTTTGGTGCTAATCAACCGGCAAAAGGACATCCAAGATATATATTAACGTGACAGATTCAGTAAAAATGCTAGTTTTTCGCCATAGATCTATGCTTCTTTGCTATTATTCTCCAATGCCAATAAAGTTGTTCGTGAACTTATTCAAGGTCCAAATTTTATGCAGAAAAAGAGGATCTTTATTGGAGAGTATGCAAGAAAGTTTTGAGGAAACCACTTCTACTGATTTTATTCAAATGAAGACCAATGTTGTTGATTCCCAACCAGACATTTCTGAGTCTTAAATCATACTTAAATCAAAATAGGATTCTTAGAGTATTTTTTCCTTTTATTTTTTCTCTATATATTTTTTATTTCTTATATGATATTTAATCTTCATTTTAAAATTCCGAGTGTAAATTATTTAAAAGTCCCTTGCCAGTATTCTAACTATTTGAGATAGATTATTGAATTCGAGATTGTATCTCCCTGTTTCACATTTCCACCCACCTTTCACAGCTGGAAAGATGCAAATAGGGTGAAACTAGCAGCAAAAGGCGTCGACGTGATTTCCCCCTTTTTTCTCATCTTTACTTCCATCTTTGCATGCATTCTATTTCAAGGAAGTGGAAAATACTTCAGGGAAATAACGACTCGAGGCGCAAAAATACATATACATCAAAATCAACTTTCCTTTTTTATTCTTCCTACATATATACAGTCGGAGGATATATATTTCATGAAAATAGGCACGTGCCTTTGACAAACGTCTGACCTAAGAGTGGCATGAAACTGGAAAAAGAATATGGGGGCAAGCACAGAAGATTTTTAGTGTCATCTCGGTAACTGCCGTAACAAGAGGGGGATTTGAAAATTTCTCGAGAGTATTTGTCAAATATTTCTGCGAATCCTTCGCTATGTATTGATGCAATTTTTGCCTTTTTCTATTTTTTTTTTTTTTTTGTTCGGAAGTTTCAGCAAGCTCGACATCCCAAGTCAGCTTTCCTCCGTTCTGTTTGTCGAAACGTCGGGAAATCCGAAGGGATTTTGATAACAGTTTTGCCAAAGGATTGTCACAGGTCCCCATCTAAGAATCAAAAGACTGGTCGCAGTAAATATTTTATGCTTTTTTTCAACTGTAGCTAACGGAATTCAAAATTGCAAGGATTTTTAGTGCTAGCCGTGGAGTATTGAATTTTATGTTTAAATTCACTTTCCTCGAGAACTATGCCAAAAAATCTAGCCTACTTTATGAATTCATCTTTTTTTCGTTGAAAAGAATTACAAAATTCGCTTTGGATGAAAATAATAATACCTTGTTTTTAAGATAAAAATAGGAATGTTAATCCTAAGAAAAAATGATTTTGATAGAAACAAGAAGAAATCTTTTTCTTTTCTTTACTTATGTGAATTCACTTGGTACCTTACTTTTGTGGTAATTGCAATTGCTAAATTAAAGAAACTTATATATTTCCTTCTAGAAAGGAAATCATCCATCCTCAAGGGATATTTATTAATTAAAAATTATTAGTTTAAATTTAAAAATTCGATTTTATTTGCATTAGTTTTCTAACTGTTTATCCCAAGAAGTCAGCAGGTTAGAACTCATTCTATTTTTTGTTTCATATTACTATTTTCGCTGGCTAATGAGTTTATCTTTTGCATTTATAGATTAGAATGATATCATACCATTATCGGGTAACATATGATAGCAATTCGTTCCATTATTAAAGTCTTGAAAATTTGTTCGCATATATCGTTTCTAATTAGTAATTTTTTAAAAAAAAAATCAGCACTCTGAGGAATAACATTCAATTTAACAAAAATAAAATTAATATATTTCAGTTAAAAAATAATTTCAAATTAAAAAGCAAAAATGGCACTAAAACTTCGTATTAAACCCGTTAGAATATAATAGAATTTTGTAAATCACTGAAAATTAATGCATTTCTGTGTTATTAATTGCAAATTATAATTCAAAAATACAATCCTGAGATTTATTTCGAATATTAAAATTGGTTTTACATTTTTATAACGAGAAAATTGATAATTAACATGTATTTATTTCTAGGAGACGCAGGACCTCTGTTTGAATTGTTTTCTAATTATAGCATGCAATTCTATGTTAAAATCAGTCGGGTTTTTTTATAATAAGATGATATTCAAAGAAAACTTATTTGCTATTGAACTTATATCTACCGAAATCGCCAAATATCCTGCCATTATTTGAAATTTCTTTATTAGTATTATTTGCTTCATTTTTTTTTACTGAAGTTATTTAAATAGCACATGAAATCTGTGTATAAAATATGGAATTAGCCTAACACTGCATATTTTATAAAAAGAAAAAGAAAAAAAGGACGAGAATGAAATTAATCGCAGAAACGTAAGGATACGGATAAAATCTTCTATTTCACTTCCAACTACAAAACTGTTATAAACTACGTAATATGTCACACAACTCATCAAAATATATTTTGCATTTTTTATATTGTAACAAAGGTATTGTTTGAACCAATTAAGTGCTTGATGCTTCAAAGTTAGAAAGATTCATATCTATTCAGAAATGTCCAAAACAGTGATGCATTTTTTTTTTGTTTTTGTTTTTAATTGAATCCAGTATTAACCTTTCATGGTTTTAAACATAATTCCATATACCAAAAACATGAGTCATTACATAAGCATGGGCAATTCGATGCATAGACAGTTTTTGTAACGTTCGTTGGGTTCGTCAATACGAACAGTAAATTTCTAAATTCCTGTTATATCAAGTTTCAGTTCTAGGTTCAAACTTTATTAAACAACCCAACTTATTAGAATTCCTAACTCACAGTATAAACTGAAAACACTGTAAATTTTTACAACTTTTATTTATCGATGTACTTTACATGTAGCCAATAAAAATCACACCAGAGGATCGAAACCAACTAACTCGAAAACCAATTGTTGAAGTACGAAACCCATGAGAAAAACCTCACGCCTGTTTGACACCAGCTCCATGTCCAAATTTGGAGGCGTTGCTTTTTTCTTTATCTTTTCGAATAATAAAGAAAGGGATAAAAAAAACAAGAAAATGGAAAGAATCCAATACTATTCCTAAAAGAGAAGGGAGAAGAGCAACAGATCTTTCTGGGGATCCCGGGGGGTACCCTTGTAAGAATTGACTCTCAGAAATACATTTTAAATTCCCAAAGAAAAGGTTAAAAAATATACCAAAAGGCATCTTCCCTGAGTCCTTTGGATTTGGCCGCCGTTTCTGAAAAATAATAAAGTATCACTCTGCCTGCCCCCGATATTGAAATTCTATGCAAAACGTTCCGGGAGAAGATATTTTTCCACGAGATACCCACTACTGCATTCTTTATTATTTTTATGGACATTTTTATTTACTTCGGGAAGTTATACTGGTCACGCACGTGTTCCCTTCACAGTTTAGGTTGTTATTCTAGCTGTTTATCGTTGTTGAAGACAGTTGGGTACAGGATTCTCCATCATTTTTTTTTTACTTCCTGTCGCAGAAGAAGGATCGAAATCGTTTGTTTGTTTTTTGCTGAGTCATTTGATACTTTTATATATTTTAAAGGGTTAAAATAAAATGCGTTCATTCATTGAAAAGTAACATCGTTGTGTGTTGTTTCAGCATTTAGCTATTGTTTACTGGTAACATTTTTTGAACCGTTCAAATACCTCATGCAAAATTTGAATTATAATAACTTATCCAAAATTTCATTTACGCAGGAATTTTTAAAACTTAAAAATCAACTTATTTCTGAAAAAAATTGGCAATACTCATTTTCCATTTATTTTAAAACGTTTAATCAAAATGAAAACAAACATTTTTAATCACAGCCATGTTTTCATATTTCTTATATTTAACCATAATGAAAAATTTTAGAACTTTCTTCTTTACCGTAATACAATACCACAACGTCGTAATTGACAATTATAAATGATAAAGCTCCTAAAAGGTATATGGTAAATGATCAGAGCTTATTTTATGCAGAAATCAAAAAACAAGTATATCTCTTGCAAATACCATAATATGCATTTCTAAATCATTAGAAAGCTACGAAAAAAGCGTCATTCAAATGAAGCATAATAGATTTAAATATGTGGCATTACTGCTACTGTGTTTAGCAAACTATATTTGCATGTATATTTATTCCGTCATTTCCTAATGCTATCTATCATCCATCGGCGAAAGGGTGCTGTGTTATTTAAAGTGATGTTCTACCTGTAGACACGTTCACTTCTTGATAACGCGCATAGTTACATTCGATACTTAATATAATTTTTAATTTTTAATTTAATTTTCATTTAATTTAATAAGCTATTGTTTTGAAATCTTAATTTTTTTCTAGAGTTCTCTGCGTTCATATAAATATCCCTCTTATTAAGTGAAGTGTAGTAGTTATATGTTGTGAAAAGTGATATTGGGGCGTAGTTGGGACATCCTACCACCCTCTCACTCTACACGCATCACCAAATATCCACAAATATGATTTTATAGCATTAAATATTGCTTATTTGTATATTTATAACTGCATTTTTTGAAGTCAAGTATTTAAATAATTTTAAATGCATAAGAATGTATGGAAGATAATTTCCTGCCACATTTTCTTCTTCTGTGAATTAAAATTATTCTTCACTATAAGTTTATATTGATGCCTTTAAAAAAGATTAAGGGAATATTTTTTCTCATGAATTTTTTTTAAAGATAACGGCGAACTGAAGGAATAAATATGTTGAAACTTATAAATAACTGTGCATTTAAAGAAAAAGCAAATCTTTAATTTGTTGAATTGTTTTCATCGAAAGGTCTTAAGATACTTACTTTTGAAATAGAAAATTAAATTTCGACAGCTGTAATGCTCCCAATGTGTATAAGATTAAAAACATATAAAAACATATATGGCTGAAATATTTTCATTTGTATTACACAAATGAAGCCTCTAAATTAATTCCATTAAAGCCTCTAAACATATTATGAATGACTTATCATGGCCTTGGGTATTTTCATTATCAAAATGCATAAAATCTTTTATACAAATGCAGGTATTTCTTCCTCTTTTGCTATAAAAAAATCTTTTTTTATAGGAATATTAGAATAATAATTTTAATAAAATAATAATTTCTAAGAATTTTAATATTCTAGTTCACACAATAATCCTATACAAAAAAACTAGTTGATGAAAATTATTGATTCTGAAAGTTTTGAGCTTTGAATATTATATCATCTTCATAAGGTATGATGAATTGTAGAATCTTTATTTTCATGCTTAAATAGTGCTTATATAGGGGTTTTTTTTGCAATTTAAATATTTAAAATTTGATCAGATGTTGGCAAATTTTGCGCATCTAAATATTCTAGTTAATCAGAACTTCCCCAAGAACACATTGAAAGATAAATAAATAGTAATGAAGATAAATGAAAAGTGATAAAGATAATGAAATGATAAGTAATCTGCAAGATATCGTCACTGTAAAATTATTTGTTTCGTGTCGCACATACTGTAAACAAAAAATGAAAAGACACTGTTATAAGTTAAATGCATTCGATAATACCTACATAATACTTCAAGTTTCATCTCTATCTGTGCCTTTCCATGTCTGTTCTCAGCGACGCAAACGTATTTCCCTCCATGTTCTCTGGTAACACTGTCGTTGAAGGAGAGGGTGTCATCTCTTGCCATCACCATGTCACGGTTTTCACCCCTCAGCCACATGTACGTGCTGGGAGGCCAGGAGGAGGCGGAACACTCTACATCAGGAGGGACAGCGAATTCATGCACTTGAATGACACTATCTGAAAGGCTCATGGCTTCAGGTGGATCTGGAAATACAAAAGCATTTCAGAACATATATGATAATATATATATATTTTTAAATTCATTTGCCATTCGCAACTCATAATTATTCTATAGCGAAAGGGATTTAAAATTGTAAATTCATTAAATATAATCTATATTGATTACATTTCTAATAAATGCCAAAAAGTGAAGATTTTTTTTGTAGAACAAAAGGGAAGAAAATAATTTATTTTACAGAAAAAATGTATCAGTTGTAAACTCTCTTGAAACATTTTTCAGGTCTGAAAAAAATCTCAATACATCAAATGTTAAGTTCCAATCAAAAGCTATTGAACCGAAAATACAGGCTACTATATGCAAAACTACATTCACTATTCTTATTTACTTATTTTTTTGTTCCTAATGTAATTTAATGCTCCTAATTCATAATGTAGAGAAATGTTTGCTGAGAAATTCTCAAAAAATATCAGAGGGTATGGTAGCATAATCAATCTAAATGAGGATTTTGTTAAAAGAAAATGGCTGATGTCTATTTATCGTAAAGAGTATTTCATGTTTCCTTATTGATTTATCAATCAAAATGACATCTCAATTTAATGCCCTGGGGCGAATTGTTGTTTTCAGAACGGCAATGTTAAATGGTGATAGTTTCTGATATCTTTTCAATTTCTATTTGTTTGTAAATATCATATACCCAAACTTATTAAGTGGACAATTACAATAACCTGAAATCAGAGATAATAAAGAAGAAATTATATTTTTCTGAGTGATGTAAACAAATATATCTCCTGTTCAACTAGTTTTTATTTAGTGCAGACATGCAAATATTGCACAGAATCCATGTTATATCTTGCATTATCTATTCTAAGTGACATATAAAATATTCTCTATCTCATTGAATATACCGCAGATACTTTTATGCCAAATCTTTACTACTCATTTTAAAATTATCCTTCGAATTAGGAGGTCACGGCAGAATTCATTCGACATAAAGAATGTCTTTTCCCTTGGCAGACAATTGAGAAATTTTCAGTCATGGCTAAACTCAGAAAAGTGCAGAGTACTTCTAAGAATGAGTATTTTAATATAAACTAAAAAAAAATCTTTAAGACTGAATCCATTTGACCAAGAGAGTGTAAATGATAAACGGCAGAGACTAAGAAAGATTGAAGGTGGATAATGGTCCATTCCTTTATATCCAGTTAGAAATCAACATATGAGGGGGGGGACATCTTTCATCGAACTCGCAAATTATGATTGCAGTTATATGTTTGATTTTTATAATGTATTTTAATGAAAATCATCTGCTATCTAAGATTTAAAAAAAAATAGAAGTTCTTACATTCGACTAGAAAGAGCATGCTGGATGATACTCCATCCCCGACCATATTTGGTGTGGACATACAAGTGTAGTTAGCCCTGTCCCTATCTCTCTCCAACCTTCGTCCAGGCCAAGCTGTCATGTTGAACTGCAGAGTACTGGTAACAGATCGGAAGCGATTGTGGAGAATGTCCTCGGGAATAATCCGGTTTCGCACGATGTACAGTTCCGAGTTGGTGACTCGTTCGCCATCTTTGGTCCACATGATTTCACAAATCGGCTCACACTCTACTCTGCATTCGAAACTGATAAATGGGGCATCACGGGCAGCACCGCGAATATCGGGCAGATCTTGGATGAAGGTAGGAGGAGCTGAAATAATTAAACATTGTTTGATGAAATACATGAATATTCAGAAAGACAATCATTGACTGCATTTGTGCTTAAGTGATATTTATTTCAAAATTTTAAAAATGAATAAACAGAAAAATTCATTTAATGCGAAAAATAATGAAGTAAAGCAAATTATTTTGATTTTTGAATTGTATACTTCTATTTCTTTTTGTGAAAGAAAGAGAGAAATAAAAATGTGCAATCTGAGTATCTTGTTTAACTTATTTTCCTAAAAGAAATTGAAAGAAATGTTTTCATTTTAAACGGATCATTACTTGGTATCTCCAACACCGTTTTAAAACAGGATACTGTATATTACATAAAATTGATTTAACATGTATAATAAATTACAAAAAAAAAATTTCAAAGGAAAACATTTTTTTATCAAAAACATTTAATAGAAAAAAAAATGTAAACGTTTCGTTGAGAAAAATTTGAAAATTATAAAAAAAGACATTAAAAAATTTCTCTTTAAAAAATTTAAACTTTCTTTATACAAGAAAACATGAGTGTCTTCCTAAAGAATGTAAAGATGTGAACCATGAATAAACATTATTTGAAATCATTACAGCAATATTTATTGGTATTGCATCATAATTTGAGTTTCTTAAATATGCGTGAGTACAGTTTTGAAATATTTACTTTATTATGCTTTTTTATTTAATTTAAATTTTTATTGATTTTGTAAGTGGTTACCAATATAAAGTTGAAAGATTTATATTTAATTGTTGAGAAGCCAGATAAATGCTGAGATAATTTGTAGAATCATAAGAAACTTCATAGAACAGCAGTCGTTTCCGCTATAATATCAGACATCATATAATTTTACCTTTTTTTTCAATAGGTACCTATTATCTTTTTCATTTTATATTTCACATTCATTAAAAGAATCAAATCAATAACAGTTTGAGAAATTTTACTCAGAAATATCTGCAGTGAAAAAATAACGTTAATAATTAAAATTGAAGATTTTAAGCAGCTGATTTAATTCATCGTGATTTCATAAATCTGTATTACGTCATGCAAACAAAAGATTCGCTCAAGTGGAAAATCTGTAATATCTGCTTAATTTCATTAACAAAAAGTAAAGACACATAAAATCTTCAAGAATACGGCAAATTGGAATGTCTATAAAAAGTTAACAGATTACCGTTTTTTATTTATATTGGCTTTCATTTTGAATTAGAAGAATTAATAGGGAATGATATATCAAAAAAGATATATGATGGATGGACACAATATGGTCATAAAATTCATATTAAATTTAACCTCCACTTAAACCTATGAATTCCTATGATTAATGGGTATTCGCTTCAAAGAATTTTGCATTTTATTAATTTCGTTCCATGAAGAACCATTTAGGTTTCGTGAAGATTGATTGTGGTTAGTTGGCAACCCGATATTTCGGTTGCTAGTTATTTAGTTAGTATGAGATTATTTTGAATTAATTTATTATTTTTGGTCTATTTGAATGACAGAATGCTTAGAATAGATAGATAGATGGAAATATAAGGATAGATAAAATAGAATGCTTCTGTCGTCAGTGACATTTAAGTAGAATCATTAATTTATTATACAAGTTTCCTATTCATTTTAATCACATTCTTAAAACGTTTTTTAGTAAAGTTTTTTCTGAATTTCATAGAGCATTTATAAAACACACACAAAAAAAATGTTTGATATAATACTATTTAATATTTTTAACAGTATCACAACAAATTGAGAAAACAATATAAGTTGGAATTAAAAAAGAATTCACGGTTCATTATCATAATATATTCAATTTAATCTTATTTAACTACATTCAGGAGATTAAGAAATATCCATAAGAATATTCGTACAGTGCTTTAAGAATTTGCTTCAAGGAGTTTCTAAGGAAAATTAAACTATCTGCCAGACTTGAAAATATCAAAAATTATTTAACGCTAATTTAAAATTTGTCAGAACTTTTTCTCATTCTGTAATATAAGTTCAGTGAACTTGCTCATTTTCACTTCTAAGAAAATGCTAGTGAATCTTTATGTTCTAGCTTTCTCTAAGAAACACAGTATGTTTTACAATCCAATTAAAGCAAATGCAAAATATGCAAGAATTATTACACAGGTTTATTAAAAGTGAAGGGATAGATCGAAAATATTTATATCAAAATAAAGACAATAAATTCTGGTTAAACATGATACATTGCTAAATAAAGGAAATTTAAAAGATTCTTTTTCATTTGGATAATCATGATAAATGTGATGCAGCTATTTATTTGTGAGAAAATGGCGATACCTCAAAAGGAATAGTTTTATGTCCTGCAAAATGCAAAGAGTAAATCTATTTCTGCATTACACACTGCATTTCGCTGCAATTTCAAAAATACAATGCCTCATCTTATGTAGATTTAATGTTGCCAAAAAAATTAAATGGTTGCATATGCGATGAGAAAAATCTTAGTCGACCTCAAAAGTCAGGTGAAAATGTTGAGCGAATTCGAATTACTTTTGAGCGTATCCATGGAAAGTCCGCAGGAAAAGAAAGCAGAGAACTTGGATTTTCACAACTAATGGTATGGTTTGAGCTTAAAAAAGCTGGACCTCAGTAAGAATCATTTCACATTCAACAATATGTAAATAATAAATCTATAGACTGCATTTCGATGCAAATTCAAAAATCGAACACATGATCTTAATCGAATACCAACCTGGTTATATATAAGAAGGCAAAAGCACTAATCTTTCCTTGTACGTCAGATGAGAATGTTGAGTACATGTGAATTGCTTTGGATAGTAGTCTGAGAGATGATCGATGAATTCAGATAGAAAAAACCCCTGAATATCAGCAAACCAATGTATATCGTGTGGTTAAAAATGCTGCTTTGTAATATCTGCAAGACTGAATTGTAACAACAATGAGTTTTAAAACTTAAGACTAGTTACTTCACATATGACAGGAAATGAACTCCCGATTCGACGTCTGAAGCTTAACAAATGAAATTCATGTTGAATATGATTCTATTTAAGATATACCATCTTTTCTGTTCGGCAAATCATATGCGATTACCCTAAATAGCGTTTACTAAGAATAAAATACTTATTACGGAAGAGATTACCCAAGCTTCAGAGATATAACTGATGAACGTCCCCATGTTAATGTGTTTTCTTTTACTCATGATACTGAGTTCATGCATAATATTTAACTTCTTTTCCCATTTTGATCTTTTAGTTTTGCATTTCCTTATCGTTTTTAACGGGTGTTTTTTATTTGTATTTTAATTTAACACGAGCTTGGTACAATTTGAGCAGTAATAGCCTTTATATCAGTAAAAAAACCAATCAATTGTCTCATTGAATACATAGAATAAAACTTTGAACTTTCCTGTATCTGTTGTGGTATCATAAGTATCTCTAATTATTGCCACCTATTAGAAAAAAAATATTTTCAATTTGTTTCCTATTTTTTATTAATTTTTATACTATATGAAAAAATAAATCACGCTTTTCCATAGCAAAAAAAAAAAAATCCTTAACACTCAATTGGCAGCCCTAGGCAAATAGCAAGTTTAAAAAGTACCAAATAGGCTTGGCTTTGGGAAAAATTGAAATATACCAATAGCTTAAACAAAATATTTTTTCAAGAAAATGTTTTCCTGGGAATTAAAGCAAAATAAATCATATTCCCATTTCTATTTTATGTCCAAAATAAAGTCATCTATTCCTAACCGGGCGTAATTTATCGTCTTTAAGCCCTGTTCAGAAATTCATTTACGGAAGACATCCATAGCGTTCCCTAGAAACTAAACCTTACTCTATACCATGGAGAAAAAAAAAAGGAAGAAACTGGAGGAAAAAGAGGCATTGCAAATATTTTGCTATCTAATCCAGCATCTCGTTTAATTTGAAAACAAATGAATGTGTAATTTAAAAGTGAAATGAAGTTTTCTCAGACTCAATCCCTCCTTTATCCTTTTTCACTGTAGGATATACAAGGCGTGTGTTTTCTTCAAGATTGAGTTTACTCCCCCCCCCCCAAGGGGTTTAAACAAAGAAAGTATTGTTTCACAATGTAAAGCATTTATTGAAAAATTTATTTAGTTCGGAAATAAATCTTTAAACTGGCTTTTTTACCCGTGAATAAACAGAATTTGAAATACATTAATAGTTAATGACTTGGCTTCAACTCGTTTGTTTAAACTTAAGTTTAAAAAAGTTATTAATCTTTGGTGTTTTTTTTTCATTGAATATAATTGGAAAAAATACAAAAATAATGAACTTAAAATTTATATCTTTAGAATTATATTCTACTATTCTCAATTAATTATTAATTCCCAAAATGATGTTTTCTATTCTGAGGGCCATTTTTTTCTAGTAATGGAACATTGAAATATTTTTAGAGTTTAGATCAATTATTTTTGAAAGAAAAAAGGAATTCATTTAATATATAAAATCAAATTTTATAAAAGGGAATTCGTTTAATTTATTAGAAAAAGCTAATTTGATTTGTTATTCAGTTGATAAATTAACAATTAACAAACAAGTTAGAACATTTATCTATGGCTGAGATAAAAATAAAAAAAGACTGAAATATGTAGGTTTCTGTTTGATCGAAAAAAATTAGCTGAAAATTTTGAAAATTTATACTAATTTTCTCCTTTGCGTTAGCTGTTGATGTATTATTATCTCAAAATTATATTAAATTTATAGTTAATTTGAGTGTTAAAACCATACGGAGACAGCAACTCAAATTATAAGTGGCGAAATAACTTTAAAATGATTATTTTAGTGGTAGGTTTACTTTCTAGAATGTTAGAAATGATTAAGTAGATGATAGATGATATTTACAAAAATGTGTGGGAATGAAACAAGAAACTTAATGTCTTTTAACCTGATAAACATTGAAGGGTCAAAAGAAAGTTGGTATAGAGTAAAGATAATCCTTGATACCATGTGAAATTTTAATCCAGTGTTAGCATAACATAGCAATACAAGAAAGCAAAAGCATGGGGCTTGGGAGTCTTTATCAAAGTGTGATAATTTTCAAATATACTTCCGACATTATAAACACAGAATTAGAAAAAACCCAGATTATTTTTGATCATTTTAAATTGAATTATAGATAGTAAATTGAAAAGCTAAATTTCTATACTCAATCATTAACTTTATTTTGTGGTAGATTTTTAAAACTTTTATAATTATGTAGAAATTAATTTGTTTCATAAATTGTATCTAACCTATATTTATGCTGATACAGGATAGATAAAATTTCCGACAGTTTCTGTACTAGTTCTAACTTTAATTAGCATCATATTAAGCTGTATAATTAATTATAATACTAGAATTTCTCACCAAGATATTCTAAGTCAAACAATAAATTTCAAGGAGGCATTCACGAAAAAAAAAAAAAAACTATCACAGCTGATCGAGAGGCGTAAATAGTTGAGGGCTGTCTCTCCCATGCGATTTTTGTCTGATCCCTTTGTGCTATTACAATTATTTAATACTGATTTCCTGCTTGCGCAAGGCTGTTTATTGCATTTGCTGTTTTTTATGTATTCTTCAGCTGTTTTTGTTTCTGTGCATTCGTGTAAAATAAAGTGTCTTTATTTGTTATTATGTCTGTTTAACTGTTCCACTGTACACTCACTGCACCGAACCTTCAATTTTGGTAAAAAAAGTCTGTACATTACAAGTTTATTAAGCATTTCTTATTTATGAATTAATTCAAAATATATAAAAAAATGAAACGATAATATTTTTAATCATATCACTGCAAATGAAACTATATTTTTAATTGTTGTATGAAAAAATGTTTATGTATTTTTGGTAAATTTTTATAGTAAATTGGAAACGAAGCATTCATATTTAGTGTGTTTCATAGAAAAATTCATATCAGTTTATCTTAAAAATACGTAACGTGATTCAGTTTCATTGAATCAATAATTTTATTCCTTTATGTTCTTAGCTTAAATAAATACATTTAATAATTCAATTTTGTCGCACAGTTTTGCTAAAATATTTGTTGATATCCCTCTGATTAAATATATGAATATCCATTATAACCTAATATATGAATTCTTTTGTATTCAGATCCAACGATATTAAAATATTAAATATAAATGAATATCATTTTAAATTTATTATTTTACGCACAAAACCAAACATTAATGCATTATTATTCAGAAATATTTATGATTTTCTGATAAGGAATGAATTTAATTCTTTATGTTTCAAGAATTTGAAGTATCAATTATTCCCATCAGAGAATCAACAACGGGAATAAGAAAACGTCAATTAACGTTATCTAGTTCTTTGCATCTTGCCTGTGGATCTTTCAGCTAAGATATAATGTAATTTATCAACACAAAATTGAATCTACCTCTAAAGGATATTTCTGTATTTTTCATCTCAAATCAAATAAACAATAAAGAGAATCATGGGAACACAAACTGGCATGCATGCACTTTTCTGTTAAATTTTGCTGGCACTTTGTAAACGCACTCATAATTAAATATAACTGCTATTTTCTCTGAAAACAAAACAATTCAAATCGAATTGTGAATTCCAAATTTGCACTTTTTTATTTCAATGCTAAAAAAAGATACCGATGAATGTTATTTTCTGCAATGGAACTTGTGTGGTTAATTTTTTATTTGTTTGTTTAGAATTGTGTTTTTTTCCTGTGGTGCTTATTACGCTCCAAATATAGCCTGCAGGCGAGAAAAATAAATCGTGCTTTTTCATGCTCAAGAAGGTATCTTGAAAAAGATTTTGATCTGTGTTCTTTAATAAACCAGATGCATAGGCCATAAAAACGGGGATGAAAAAAAAAATCTCGCTTTAGTTTAAGAGGGTAGAGAAAAAAAATAAAGAAAAGAAAAATAACAGTGAAAATAAATAAATAAAAATCTGTATCCGAGATAAAACATCGACAGAATTTTAAAACTGAAAAACACATTCAATTGAATTAAGGTATCAGTTCACTTAAATAGAAACATTTTGCGTGGCTTTAGATAAAATAAAAGAAATATGCAGAAAAGTTTTTAATCTTTTAGAAAATCACGATCATCCACTTGAGCGTAAAAAAGTAGCTCGTTATCCGCAGAGAAGAAAAGAGAATTTAAGCCTATTTTACGATGGTCTTATCAGAAATTCTGCGAAGAAATTGAATTCTTCTTTGCGCATAGGTATTAAATTTTTATCTGGGAAGCTAACGCTTGGTGGTTTTGTGTTCATTTGAAGCAGAATTCAGGGCTACAAGTGCAGCTGATATTTATTTTCGTTTCTGATTTTAAAGAAACAGGAGGTTAATAAATGCTCGTTCTCTTGAGAAATTGGAGATAGTTGGACTGATTCGCATGAATATAAGAACTTTTAAAACATATATATGCCCCAGAATATCACGTGTATATATCCGATCATAAGTATTTGTCGTAACCGGATGACGAGACGTTACTTGAAATTCTTTTCAGAAAAGCAAAATTACAAAATAGTTTTCTATCTTCTCTGTTTGGAATTTAATTTAACCTAAAAGGATGAATACCACAAACATCGAATTAAATCTCACTGCAAATTTTTTATTTTCTTTTATAGGCGGCACATAGAATTACCTAAAAACTTTCCTCTCTAAGTAGGATGTGGATTTTATAAATATAATTTTTATAGGCGGCACATGGAATTACCTAAAAGTGTTTTTCCTCTAGTGGATATAACTGATATACCATTAATGCATTTATTAAATTTACAGCTTTTTTTTGTACACAAATCTTTGGTGTCTCATATTACTCTGCATATAAATTCTTCTTCTCAAGTTATCTTATCCCTTTATACATATTAAAATAGGTAATGGAGACCAATATTTAGATAAAACTATAACTTCTAAACTCTGGGAGTATAAAATACTGTTTTCATTTCTAATGCGCAAGAGTACTGTAAATATTTATTGTCTCAAAACCAATACATAAAACTTCTTACTGAAAATATGCTTTCATTACAGACTGAAAGTTCTGATTCGAACACGTTTATGCATATGTACATTTGAATAAATTTTATTCTACATTTCTAATAAATCATGCATGATGAAAAATTCCTATTGCTTAAAAAATAAATTTTTCTCATACACTCTTTGACACTGAATAAATTATCTCTAAAAACAGATTATATGATAAAAGATCAGAATTTTAATCATAAAAACTGGTGCAAAAGAATTATTTTTTTTCAAAATCCATTCCTTCGCTCCTTTTCCCCGTTTATTTCTTCTGTTGTTTTCGTAAGCCTTTCGTTCTCCCTTACTTTTTATCTTGTTTTCATTTCCTATTAATTATATCGCCATTCTATCTCCCCAATATTTCTGTTGGAGGTAGGTCAGTTAGGAAAAAGTTTTTTTTTATTATTATTATTAAGTGAGTCTTTATTAGACTCCCTCGGTGGTGAAGGGATTGATCACTCTCAAAGATCAACCCTTACAAGGAAGGGATCTGGCCTATGAAGATATATACTGGTATTTAAAACAGAAAGCTAAATTACATGAATTAAACCCAAATCAAGATGAATTTCACAATTTTTTTTTGTATGTTACAGCTTGTCCCGATATTTTATTACAATTCCCCCACTCTATACTTTTGGATATTTTTGTCTATTAATACATATTTTATATTATATATTACAATTAAAAAGAAAATTAAAGCAGATTTTTTAATACATAGACAAAATAAATAAAAATATTTTTTTAAAGTCAACTAACTTATCTTAAATAAAACTTTACGAACTATTTCTTCCCTGTCAACTAGTAGCACATAGAAAATGTTCCCAGCTTCTCACTATCTATTTAAGTTAGACTCTAATTATGTTAATATAACAACGCTTGTCATAAGAATCATATTTAGTGTTCTCCGATTTAAAATTTTAAAAACCTCTACTTAAAGTGTCTGTTACAATTTGTTCCAATCACCACTAGCTCATAACTCTCTTGCTACAGAATACAAAACATAACATGTTGAGCCACTATATTTGAAAGCATGTTGGAAAAAAAACTTGCACTTAACGGACTTTGCCACGATATTCGAGAGTTTACGATCGCCCTCCTACTCCAAGTTCCATATTAGGCTGATGGAATTCAAACTTCCATAAAAACAGAAAAGGGAGTGTTATATTATCTAAGTATAGGAGAAAATTTACAGGAGAACTCTCCTCTCGGACATTTATCATTAGTTAGTATTTCAATATTTAATTTCCTTTTTTTTAGTAAACTAAAATATTTTTTTCGTACAGATAGACAATAAAAAGCTGCGAGATGCTCTTGCATATACATTAATAAATAAATAAATAAATGAAAAAACATTCATTCCTTAGTAAAACACACTTTATTACAAACATACTGAAAGTATTAAAATATCTTGAAGCCAAATTCAAAAGATAAATTATTTCCAAATTGAGCCAAAATTCACCGAATCCCTCGCACAAAAGCAGAAGTGATTTTCGATTTCTTAGTGTTGTGGAATCCATCGGTATAAATTTATTTCTAAAGCTTTTCTAACTCTGCGGAGTCTTATTTTGTTTACGACTCCACTCCATGCGAATTGTAAGTAGATTTGCAGTGGATGCTGGGAATGAAAGGATTTAATACACGTTCATACATGTTCGATGAAGTCGTAATCCTTCCACCGAATGGCGCTTCTAGTGTTCGTGAACTTGGAGCTAAGCCATGTTCTGCTTATACTTTATGAATATTTCTAATGTTCTCATGAATAAAAAATTGCGCTTTGTGTGTAAGAGCACAAAATCTATCTTAGTGCTCTCTTACGAGATAACGGAGATACATATTAGGTATGGAAGCTCCAGGCTGCAAAGAAAGGCTTCGGAATTAAGGGAGTCAAAATATTTTGTGGGGAAAATAATAGACATGTTTATAGACTAAACTCGGTTTTGTAATCATCTTAGGGACATGTTTTCATCTAGAGAATAAATAATAATATGTAGTAAACAACCTGTAGAATAATAAGTTTATATCAAAAAATGCTTGTTAATAAACAGAAGAGATAAGCAAGCGGATTGTTTGAATTTTATAGATTCTGACATTTCCATTTTATATATTTAATAATGGGAATAATCCTTTATCCATGCAAAAACGTGTGCAGAAGTATAGGTTTTGACATTAAAAGAATTTTTCTTTAATAATACATCAGGTAAATATTATCCACTAGACTTGCTCGCCTATTTGTCTTATATTAATCGAGAATGGTGCATTTTAAATATTTTGCAATCATCTGATGAGGTCCAAAATTTGACTAATATTTATCATTCTGATGTCTAGATCACATACTTAATTTCATTTATCTAACCTGTTACACATTCATATTATCTTATGTTCAAGCCACATGAACTTTCTTTGAATAATATAATTTAATTCTTTAATATAATTATGTTGTATAGAAAGAAAAAGTATTGTTATCATTAAAGATTTTGATCTTGAGACATAAATGATTTTTTTTAATTATTTTTTGGGAGGATTTACTTCTTTTTTCTTTTGGATAATGTCCACATGTTTCAATACAAAATTTCAAATATTGTACAATTTTAGAGATAAAACAAAATGGAAATATTTATACTAGTAATTCATTGCATTTTAATACATTATATGCACATGAACAATGGAAAGATAAACAGATTCCCTATGTCAAGTTCCAGCCGATATTTAATACGGATCATTATATTTCCTATATAGATAACAAATGGTTTTGGGGCGGCTATCAAGCTCTGTTTTTTGCAATTACTTTTACGAAAAGGCAGGCATTATTCAAAAATAAACGGGTGTAAATCCCAATAAAATTAATACATAAAAGAATTCATTTATATCTCGAGACAAAAAATTGTAATGATAACAATACTTTTTCTTTCTATACAACGTAATCATGCTCACAAGTAGAAAGAAGCTATAAAGATAAATGTAAATGCATCACCAATTGTTCTTATCTACAGGATCATTTGAATGAATCTCATTATTATCATTGTTGAAAATCCTTCGTTCTAGCAAAAGATATAAATTAATTTTTACGAATTATTTTTAATTCCTTTATTAGGAAGTTAATAGATTAAATATCTAAACGATGTCTTTATTTTTATATAATTATTTATCCATTTCCTAATAAAATCGGTAAGAAAAGTAGACCCTAAATCTAAAACAAAAATTAGAAAAAGTATCTATTGATTTACAAGGATGAAAATGGAAAGAGTACTATCGTGACAAATATATTTACACTAATGGTTAAATTGCAGAAATTTGTTCTCGTAAATTAGCCAAGAGCTGATAAGTTGTAGTTTATTCTTCAAAAGATTTGGAAATAAGCCACAATTAAGCATTTCGTTTAACTATGCCATAACCAAATTATATTATATATATATATATAATTAACAATCATTATTCTTCAGAAAGATTTCATTCTTTACTATGAAATGCAAAAAAATAGTTAAAATAAAAAGCGTTGGAACATAAAATATTTAGAAACAAATATTTGAGTTAGTAATAAACTTAATTCAGATACTTTTTGCACGCAACTTCCTGCTAAGTAAATCAAGTAGCCTTACTGGCTAGTAAAATAATGCAATTTCCGATTGCAAATGCTTTGCAAAGTAGTCGCCGATATCTTTACATTATTTCACCTCAATAAGCATTTAGGGTGCATAGAAAATTATTCCTGAAGAATATTAATGAGTGAAGTCCGGAAAATTAGTTAATACACTTCTTTTTGTCCAGGAGCTCGCTTTTTAAAGGACAGGTACACTGATAGCTAACGCTCCAGAAATTTTTAGTAAATTGAAAAATGTCTATGTGCAAAATATAATGAAAGTGTCACAGAGGAGAAGATTGCAAAAACTTAATTTATGCATGACCATGAGAAATCTACTTGAATTCATCAGATTTGCAATCTTGTAGAAGAAAATTTTAAATTTATTGCACTACATGCACAACCCTATTAAGAGTATGGATTTTTAACAAGTCAAGTCTACGAAATTGCAAGGCAGTGATTAGATCTGCAAAAATCAGACATGACACAAGCTTGAAACAGAAAAAAGCTAAACTTCATAAAATAACAAATTTTGTCAAACACAAATACCGCGATAGAAAATGAATATGATTAAATAAGTAATAAAATGAATAAATTCGTACAAAGAGTGGTTGGTATATGAAAAATGTTGTAGAATTATTACATAAAATTAATAGAAACAATTAAAAAATTAAAATTATAAATTAAAAAGGGAATTAATAAGAAAATGAATTAGAATTGTACTTTTGATCTCGAAAACATAGAAATTTAAATTGTAATGGGTCATATCTGAAAAGTGTAAGACTATGGTGGAAGGGCTTCATTAGATTGAACAAGTTTTCATTATCTAGAAAGAAAATTTCTAGAAAGAATTTGCAAAACATTTCTCAAGCATATAGAATTTCCCACATATCTTAAAGAAGAATATGGTTCAGCTATCAAATTCATCAGATTTCGATATCTGCAACTATCATAGTGATTACTTGATGAATGCAGGGTACTGACAAAATCAAATTATTATGGTGGGAATTGATCATAATAATCAGCTATAATTGTGCACCCTTTCTATTAGATAATGACATTTCAGGATATTGCTACTAATTTTGTGTTTCAATTGTGCTATGTAAGAAGTCTTTATCTTGAAATTTGGAACAGAATTCTTAAGACTAACAGCTTCTAATGGTGAATGAAGCTATCGTTTGAAAACGGTGCGAATACAAGCAATTATAGTAAAAATCCATAATTTTATCCTTTAAATTCATGACTTATTTAAAAATAACTTCAATATATATTGTAACAATCCTATTTTAGAAGTCATAGTTCCTTTTCTGTTCATCTTGCATATAAATAAGAAATATATTTGTATATATTACAAAAAAAAATTCATCCGTTGTCTTTTTGGACGTTTCTTATTAATTCATCGAATAATTTTTATGGTTGAAGTTATAAAGTATCATGATGATGTTATCCCATCCAAATTGGTGCATAATTCTCATTAATTTTTAAAAAGGCAGATTTTTTTTTATTATTCGTATTATTAAGATATAGACAGATATTATTCATTCAAAAACATAAAGGTTCTAAAATACTTTGCTGTAGAATTTCCACGAATATTTTTATTTAAAACAAAATAATTTGTTATAATAAATAATAAAGTAAACCGCAAAAATCTTATGGTAATAAAATGCTGAGAATAACCACAAAATTTATGTTCAACTCGGAATACATTTTAAAATAAATTTAATATTTATATTAATAACCAGACAAATAAATTTTATATATCAGTCTAAGGATCTTTAAGTTTTCATTTATCAGAAAAGGGAAAAATGGAAAAGAAAAAAGCTAAATATAAGTTATAGAAAGAGGTTCGAAGTTGATTATTAAGTTAAAAGAAATTTTAAAAATTTAATTCGAAAAACGGCTTATCAAAAAACACTCTTTTTCTATGAAAACACATGACGTTTGCCGTAGATTTATTACACAAATGATTCTTACCATAGACAGGAATGTATTCGAATCCTTTAGGTCCCACACCAACTTCATTCACAGCAGCACAGGAATAGTTTCCTTTACTGTTCACTCGATGGATATCTGTTGTATAGTTTTCACTGGAAGTTGTTGCTAAAAGCTCGCCATCTCGTTCCCATCTATAAATATACAAAATACCATATCATTGTGATTGAAAGAAAAATACAGATTAATTAAAAAGGAGTATGAGCTATTGAAATGGTTACACTTCATATTAAATACTATCTTTAATATCAGTTGAATGAAGAAAAAGCAGGTGTTAAATTTACCCCTTACTATCGCTTTCTTATATGACTCATTAAATACAATTAGATTAATATCTGTAAAGCATAGATTCGTTACTCTTCAACAATATATGTAAGGTTCGTTACTCGTTAAACAATATTATATATACAGGGTGTTTCAGTGAACCGTTTCAGAACTTCTAAGAGGGGTAGGGTACATCCTCACAACTCGAAATCATAGAGTAATGTGAGGTCGGAAATGCTTTCCTGAAGTGGTGTTGTACACAGACGCACCATAAAGAAAAGAGACCGTAAATGAGAAATCGTTTTAATAATACATGAAAAGAAGCAAAAGATACATGGATTAAAGTAAGTGTTCGAAGTTTCTTAAAAGGGCTACAATGCACGCCTCACATCTCTGACGCATGGACATCCGAACATTCTGGAATACTCCAGGCGATTCTTGCAACGAGCTCCTCAGCAGTGTCAACAGGGGTGTCATAAACTAGTGATTTCATATGACCCCAGAAATAAAAATTAATAAGTCGGGTGACCGAGTCGGTCAACGCATGGGACCCCCACGTCCGATCCACCGTTGACCAAATGTGACATCCAGGTAGTTACGAACATCTCCGCTATAATGGGCAGGGGCTCCATCGTGTTGGAACCACATTGTCTGTTACGTCGATGCAGAAATCTGTTCATCTCTCAAAAGTTGTGGCAATACTTGCTACAGAAAGAGCAAGTACGTAGATCCGGTTAGACGACCCGATAACAGGTAAGGTTCGATGAGGTGATCTCCTACAATACCGGCCCATACATTGACCGAAAATCGATTCTGTGCTGCACGGCGTTGTATTGCATGCGGGTTCTCGATCGCCCAGATATGGTCTTTATGCGTGTTGAAAATTGTTTCCCTTGTGAAGGATGCCTCATCGGAAAACAACACTTCAGCAGAAAAAAAGGGGATTTGTAGCACATTTTCCCAGGTACCTCTGTGCGAAAGCAATACGGGGTTCATAATCCTCCGGTTTCTGTGTCTGTACACGTGAAACGGATACATGTCTTCTTCTCGGAGAATCCTCCAGACGCTGCAATAGGAAACCCCGACTGCGTTTGCTACACTTCGTGTACTCGTTCTTGGATTCCCCAGTACATGCTGCAGCACATTCTGTTCGGCGTCTGCAGTCCGTGTTGTTCTTACCCTGTCCCTGTGAGCTCTTTCTAATGAACCTGTCTCAGCTAACCTCTGGTAGAAATTATGACTGGGAATACGCCTCGTCGGATATCATTCCGCGTACAAACGCTGTGCGGCTGGCCCACTACAATTTGCAGCCCCATACGCCAAATGCATATCGGCTAACTCTGCGATCGTGTAATCATCCATCCTACTAACTTGGCTTTCTTGGGCAAAATGAAGATTCCCTGCACGAAAGCTCGGACTTTTCGCACAACGCCATCTACCGTGTCAGGAAAGCATTTCTGACTGCCCATGAGTATATGATTTTGGTTCGTCAGGATGTACCCTACCCCTCTTAGAAGTTCTGAAACGGTTCACTGAAGCACCCTGTATATTATATATATATATATATATATATATATATAGCAAATGTTCGTTATTCGTTCTACAATATATCTAGATTCACTCGTTAAATTACATATGTAAAGCAAAGGTTCGATGTATCGATAGATGCTGGATTGCTGTTATGGTACTGGTAACTTAGCACCTTATAGGTTCCTACAAAAGTTTTCAATTCTCGTATTTTTCAATTTTTCCCATTGCTGTTAGATTAAACTATGTATGTGCCATCTTGGCCAGCTATGTTGCATAATGTATTCAGTCATGACGTTTTTATGGACATAAATATGGCATTTTCCAGCATCTCAAAATAGAATTATTCTACAGAGTAGAGACTACTATATAGATAGGTGTTCAGTAATAAAAAAGGTCATTATACAATTGCTAATTTTCGAATGAAATATGAAAAAAATATTTTTGGCCCTTTGTTTGGTAGTTTGGACATTAACAAACCTCTATAGTGGAAAGTAGAACAGTCGAAAATTTTCACTCTGGGACATTTTTGTCACTAATATGTTCTTTTATGGAAGACTGCAGCTCAATCCCCCGACACAAACTTCACATGGAATTATGACTAGAACTTTGCCAGTTTCGATCGAGATGTGCGATACGATATGGACAATACCAAGAAGATGCTAGGACTGTAAGAATGCCATGGCGTAGCCGATAATGTATGATTTTTCATTTGCCCCATCATCACAAATCTTTGAGCGTTCGTGATAACAAAGGATGGGATCTGTAACTTCTGTATCCAGTTATAAAGATTTGTTGATAACGAATTATATCTTTGGATATGTTTTTCAAAATGTGCATGAAAAAGATAATTACTAGCAAAGCAATTGCTTAAATAATAAATCATTGTAAATTGCTATCTGCGTCAAAATTCATCTCTGAATCTTACCACTAAAATAGCTTAAATTAAGACTTTAATCCACTGAATAACTCTGAAGTTTTAATGAAAAATAAAAGTTGATGCGATGTGAGAAATATTCCTTATGTGACAAATCGAATAGTAGTCACAAAAATTGAATGAAAAGATTTAGTAGGGTTTGTATAGGATAGAAAATGGTATATTTACAATCAATTGCTTATACTAAAATATAAACTATTTATGGATATAGAATTAACCATTAACTTTTATATTATAAATAATCAAATTAACCTTGTAACATTGAATTACATTTACCTGTAAACTGAAGCTGGTGGTAAACCTGGTTCTTCAACAATGCATTGCAGCAACGATGTCTCTCCTTTTATAGCAGGAGAATCCAGCTCAGTCAGAAATGCTGGCCCAGGTAGATCTGAAATAAAAAGGCTTTAGACTCTGTAAGTCGGAAAGATATTTTTTCACCTTGATTAAAGTTCTAATTTACCTTGAACCAATGTTCAGACGGAAATCACTGCCAAAACTAATTAATAGTATTAATGCATATCATTTGACAGGAAATTCTATGCAATGATACAAATTTGATTGAGTGATTTTGTTTAGTTATATTTTAAATAAATTTATAATTTGCTAGCAAAGATTCCAAAAATTTGTGAGTTTAAGATATAAAGATATACTTGTTAAATACTTTAAACAATGGGAATCTAATTTGTATGACCTATTATAAAATCCATTCATTGGTCTCTTATTTATCCTTTTTCTTTTCTGGTATTTTATTCTATAATATTTAAATATATTCAAACTCATAATTTTTATTTTAATTAAAATTTGATTTTTAAATTTAGTAAAATAATTAGAGATTTTTTTAATTAAAGTTATCAGAAATAATTGCATTATATTTAACATGTAGTTTCAACAGACAATATTTTTAAAAAAAGAAATAAAATACCATTATAAAATTAATATTTTAATTAATTTTGAAGTTATTTAAATTTGGGTATTAAAAATAGTTTTTTAATGTCCTGCAATATAAAATTAAAATTTGAAACCTGATAACTTAGAAACCAAAAATTTATTTTCTAAGCAATTTAATTTTAAATCAATAACGAGAGATAAAATTAATGACAAACGTTTATGTAAAACCTTCAATTACCATGGGCAACTTTTTTTATTCAAAATTATATTATATATATATAATTTCAGCAGTACTATGTACATCGCAATTTAATTGAAAATTAATAAATTAATTTATAAATTTTTGCTTGAAAGCTTGCACAACAATAATTCCTATGGAAAATTAATGATTTCTCTCATTAATGTAGTGTCTTATTTCATCAAATATTTTATTTCCGAGTTTATCAAATATATACAGAGATTTATTAATTAACGTTTCAGAAATTCAGATACCATTACTATAATATACATATAGGATTTATGTGATTGCTTTTCTAAAGTGCGAATTTATTTTCCACGAAAATATAAAAACGAACTTATTCTTATATAATGAAATGTCATATGCATGAAATTCCTTTTTCATCAACATTTAATTACAAAAAGTAAGGGGAAAAAAAGAAAATATTAAACCATGAAATTTGAATTTCTTAATTTGCTACCGAAATTCTACACCTAATCTCTTCTTGAAAACATCTCCTTCCAATAATAATCGTAGTTTCAACAAACACTTCAAATTCTAATTTATCTGAAAATTGAATCCACTGCGGTTAGAATCTTTTGAAACGATTAGAACAGTAGTAAATTCACAGAATGTTAAAGAGTTTTCAGAAAATGATTGAAAAATCTTCTTTCTCACTAGTGATCAAGAAAAAGATTTTTAATTACTTCGTCTGAGATTGATAATCACTCTGGGGTATGATTTTTTTTTTCAAATTTTTATTTCGTCTGACAGTATGGCAACGGGAATGAAGTGGGCTAGTAAACGAAAACGACATTCTTTTTTGAAAGTGCTTAAATCACGGAAATCGAAATTAAATCACTTTGATTAAGTTTTGAATTCATTAAAAAGAGATTAGGAATTTAAAATACCGTACTGCAATTAAGTTATGTCTTTGTTCACGACTATGCGTCGGCGTATATTTGTTAATTGGATATATTCTCGACGATTAAGACCTTTCAAATAATAATTTTAAAAACAACATAAAGATGAATTTAAATTAATCAGCTAATTTAATCTCTGGAGAACAGGGTATGTGGCATTTTTGAATTTTCTGAAACCAAATATGGTATTTCAATCCATTTCTTTGATTTCTAATTAAAGTCTTTAAATGTAAATTATATTGCCTTGCATTGTTTTTTTCAAATTCCTATGTCTATACGTATTTATTAACTATATTAAAAGATATATTGTGATAAATATTTACCGAAGATCATTTGAAATTTCATGTGAGTAATTAAAATGATTAAATAATGCAGTTTTTCTGCTTTGTTTACATATTTTAATTAAGATAGTGAGTTTTCTTTTGTGTTTTGAAAGAGACATTAATCTACTTTACAGAATTTGCAAATAGCTTGCCACTTATTAGATATCCTTAAGGTTTTTAATTTCCTTTGTTATTAGAGCATATCAATACAGATGGGATTAAAAATGTTTCCATTTATCAAATTAACTATTTCATCGTCATTTGAAATATAAAGTAATTGTTCACAAATAGATAATATTCTAAGGGTATTTTTTTTATTTGTTGAAGTATGCTTATTATGCATATTGAATATTCTTAATATTAATGCAGGTTTGATAAATAAGACCTTATTTCAGGAGGTATTTTTGAAAAAAAAATATTTATTAAGAAAAATTTATCTGTTAGAGCTGAATCTTTTTATTGTATATAACGAATATTTTGATTTCCTTTGAAAAATTCAAGATATTTGTTTTAAGATTTCAGGTGCATGTTGAATTGCCTTATTTATTAAAATAAAAAGATGTATTCCACACATGTTGCTTTTGAAACAAAATTCTTTTTTTTTTCTTTTTGAGAAGAATGGCATCGACAGCTTCAAAAATTCTCACATTCATTACATTCAGTTTTAATGAAGCAACAGCAGTTAAAAGAACATATTATTAATGATAAAAAAATTAAGTATCTCTTGTTTTTTTTAGATAGGGGAATACCTTGAATATGAAGATGGGAAGCAAGAAATATTCAATCAGATTCCCTATTTCTATATCAAAATGTTTGTGACTGGTAGAAGGGTGAATGTAGAAGGGAACTTCTAACCACAATGGCTCCTGGCATTTGATTTGATTTGATTTTTCCGTAAATATTGTCTATTAGCAGTGGATCCAATACTTAGCATGATGAAACAATAAACTGCTTTGAATTTATTCATGTTAAAGATTTCCTTATTTTACATAAATCTAAATAACGCAGATGAGGCTACAAAATATAACAATTATTAACTATAAATGTTTCTGAATTAAATTTTCTTGAAAACAAATAGATAAGCAATTCTGCCCTAAAACAGTTTCTTTCTGAGATTTTTTATCTAGAAATCACATTACTGTCATATTCAGTTGACAAAACTACTTTTTAAAAAATATTTATTTTTAAACATTAGTAATATTATCTCTTGTAATAATTATAGCCGTAATGAAATATCTGTAATAAAATTTACTTCGATCCAGAAAATTGAATTCTATTTTATATAGACTAGTATTATGTATGAAGCATTACTTAACATTTAGAAGTTCTGAATTAAAATATTTCTTTTTTTTAAATATAAATGTGACTGCCTATTTTTGCCTTAAATAAAGTTAGCAAACATTATATAAATGCTGCGGATGCATTTAATATAATAATAGAATTAAAGACGTTCCAAAATTCTTAAAAGTTAGTTCGTGGACGAAATTGTCCGACCACTGTGGCATTACTTAAAAAACAAACAAAAAAAACAGCTGAAATTTCAAATATTGTTGCAATTCATACAAAAAATATTAATTTATTTATTTTATGAAAACGATTCAAATCTTTTGTTTCATTCCTAATGTAAAAAGAGAAACAAAAGAAAAGCAAAAAGCTGAGCACAACACATTTGTTGAAATATGATTAAAAAAAGTGGGTTTCCGCTGAGCTCATTTTTATACTTATTTCTGTTTTATTATTAAAAAAAAGAGAGAGAGAAAAGAATACCATAACTGAAAAAAGTATAAGAATGGAACTGAGAATGTGTAATGAGTTTAGAACAATGGGGCGAAAGCCGTTGTTTCTCTTTAAAATTGTGTTACTGATCTTCATTCATGATTTAAAAATAAAATTCTACAGAAAAAAATGTAGGAGAAGTAACAATCATTTTTCTTATTTTTAAAGAGTTACATTCATTAAATTTAAAAATTTACATTGATTCACTGCCTTCAATTAATTTACAAAAAAGAAGTGAAAGTGTTTTTTCTTCTTGTATATATTTATTTTTCATGCGCCAGAAAACGGTTTCTCGCAAATTCTATTTTTTCTCAATTTTTATTATCTAAAGCACAATAACAAAGGTGAAATATAAAAGAGAAAAGAAATAACAAAATTCCAATAAATTATTTTGCCCAAATTATTATTTTTAAGTTGTTAAAAAATAAACATTATTGAATATGATATATTTATTAATAAAAAATAGAACTTTGTTCAATTAAATACAAAATAATATTATGTTCTTATTATTATCAGCGCGTATTTTTTATATAGGAATTATTTGAATAAATTGTAGGAGGGTTAGATCATTATTTAATGAGTTTTAGCAGAGAAAAATCAGAAAATGTTAGATCGTTATTTTACTTCAGTTTTAATATTAGTTTCCACTCATTCTAAGGTTTTAAATTTTAGTTATAACAAAAAATATATAATTTAAACGTTTGAATTAATCACTATATTTTAAATAAGAATCTATTCACACAATTTTACTTCATTTCATTTACTGTAGGACAGATGATTTTATACTATCATAGTTACTGGGTTATGTATTCTGTTATGATTCATTTCACACTTTTTTATATCATTATGTTATCATTTTTTCTTTCTTCTTATTAAAGCATTTTTGTAATTGTTATTATATATTTATACCTTTCAAACCACTTCATGGGCTTTCATGAGAGATGCAACATTTGATTTCCCATCAGTTTTTTCCCCTTCTAATTTACTTATACTTATAACATTTTTTCCTAATATGATTATTTTAATTATATTTTATGAAAGTCAGATAGTTTTTTGGAATCATTTCATTTACTTTGATCAAAGGGAATTTTCATAAATATTTATTTAAGTATCTGAATAGCACTTTAATAATTAAATGCCAGAAGTTTACATTTATATTTCAATACCTACTTTGATTCAAAACATTGTATTACATTGGTACATTGATTCAAAACAATATAACTTATATTGATTGACTTAGGTTCAATAACCATATTAAATGAAAAGAGATATTTTATATCAAAATTAGTTTTGCTTCCTGTCTCGAAATATTTCATTATATACATTTTTATATAACAAGGAAAATAATCTTGATTACATAACATTCTTCATTAAATTATCATCCTAATATTATATAATATTTTTAATTATTTCATGATAAAATATCGAGAGTTACAAACCATTAAAATTTTTTCAAAAATATACTCTGTTTCCGTAAGCTTTTTTATAATTTTGTCTGCTAGTGAAAATACAGATTTAAAAAATGATATTTCTCTTAAGTAACAAAAAATACAAATTATGCAATATAAGCCCCATTCGACAATTCCATAATTAGATTCATATATTTCCGGAATATATATCCTTTGACTTTTCATACTGAATCACTAATTTTTTCTTTTCAATATAATAAAAACCCAGGGTTCAGAATTCAGATATTGAATTCACCAATTGCTTAGTTCATAAAAATGAATTTTGTTTGTTTTTTTAATTGGTGGGACTTTAAATCAAATGTTGAAAATATTTTAATGAACAATTTAATTTTTAAATTTTAATTATAAACTGTCTTTATCTATATTTTCTTGCTTTGACAAGTTAATGGATGAGCTATGTTATAATACATAATCATGTGTAAAAATGGTTAATTTTTTATGAAGTTTGAAAATAATTGAGTTTAATTATCTCTAATCCTGAAACGCATATCGCCAATGGATGTACAGAGAAATGCAGAAGTAACAATTTTACATTGAAATAAAAAGTACCTATAGTGGACAAAAAAAAATTTTCAATTTTTTATTTCAATAAAATTTTATAGTTTATTATGAAAAATTAATGTTTATTATAAATAAGAATTTAGAAAAATAATTCATTAATATTAAAATTTTATTCTGCCGTGAATCATGAGCAGACAAAGCGATCGTCATTTTGCCCTAGCATTTTCTTTTTGAAATTTTGTGCACGCAGTTTTTAATGATAATTTTTTTCTTTCTTTTTATTCCTTCTTTTTTTTTGTTTATTTCATAAACTTCCTGCGAAATTACGAAGATGATAAATATTTTTTTTTGCTTATTTAAAGTTATTTTTTTTTCTGAATATACTGCTTGTTATTTACAATTAATCATTTCCTTAATCTAAGAGCAGGAGGGAACTATTCTTTAACTATACTAATAACATAGGAGGTTTAACTATGTCCATATCTTCAGGGAATAAGGAATTTTATTCATATGCAATATCGGGAAGAAAGGTAATTCAAGTAACTGCTCCCTCGCTGTAATAAAAAAAGATTGTTATTATCACAGATACTTTTACGTAGAAAATATCAAAAGGGCAAAAGATAAATATCATTAATAACTTGCTCACTTTTTACAGAGTACTAATAGTTTGGAAAGAATTATTTTATTTATCTAACTGACAAAATTGGGAAAAATTAAGAAAAAGGATTTAAATTTTTATTTTTAATAGATACATTTTTACGTTTTGCTCTAATATAAACCAATTTTTGAGCGCAGATTTTTAATTTATAGAAAAAGCTTTTAAGACTTAATCTTGATTTTTTTAAAAATAAATTAAATTGATAACAGTTTTAGAAACTTATCTATTTCAGAATTTCTCATAAAAAAAGGAAATGTCCTTTTTTTTTTTTTACCTTTTTCATACAAAATATTGAATGTTAATTGCTAACAATTTCCCATTAATACTGTGTTGACAATACAAAAGATTTGGGGGGATCTGTTTTTTTATCATTCAAGAGCGATGGAAGCCTTTTCATTATTAAATATTAAATTGAATTTAGAATAAGTATTTCTTATCAAAATAAACTCACTGTTGCTTAGATAGTATTTAGTTTTGCCTTCCACTCGTGATAATACATCAAACGACGGTCTGCAAGGCGATTAGAACTGTGTAGATTAATTTCACAGAAGGAAAAATCTTCATGAGAAATTGTCAGGAAAAATATACTAACTATCACATAGCGATGTGGAAGTTATTGGAATAAGAAGTTAGGAAAACAATTCTTGTATGACGCATAAAATGCAAATCATACCGGAAATTATTTTTACTCTCACAATATTTAATATCAAACAGTCAGGTTTATAAATAATGATAATTCGCTGATTTAAAGAAATCCTCAAATTTATAAATATTGATGGAAACAAAAATATTATCTTATAACTTTCATTTTTCATATTTGAACATGAAAATTTGTCCTCGAACAAATTCATTAACAAACTAGTATCTTTTATTCTCTCGGCAAATAATTCACTATTTACTTCCTGAAAAATTCCACAACATTTCTCTCTCTGCCCATTTCCATCGCTATTATCTACGACGAAACAAAAGCCCGAGAATTAGCTTTTAATTTTATTATTCACCGACAATTCAGGGCGGAAAATCTTCACTTAAGTTACTAAAACTTTGAGTGGAGACATTTCCACTGCTGCTTTTTTTACCCCAACGTTACCTTTTATCATTATTATCTTCCCCACAGCCCTCGAAGCGAATGACAAACCAGTTTGTATTGGTTGGAATGGAAAGGATCATAGGAAATCTTTTTTTCCTGTCTGAAACTCGTTCAAACTATGTGAAGTTCCTATTTGCTTTGACAAAAGTAAATCCAGGCACACATTCTGTTTAGTAACTGTTTATGAAAGCCTCGCTACCCATCTACATCTTCACTTAAAGCTCAAGGGAGGAGTATTCATTTGAAGCAATTAGCGAGTTCATACTTTTTGACTTCTTTGAGTGTTGTTCTTCCTGTTTAATGTTGTCACTTTCTTTGAATCGTGATATTTTCAAGAAGCTGAGGGACTGAGATTGAATTTTTACATTCAGCGAAGCAGGGATTCTTCCTTAGAAGCTTGGGTTAAAGAAACAATCTTCAGGTGTTAGAAATCTTCTGAGCTAACTTACTGGAGAAACCTCCATGGATTCCATGGATGGAAACTTCCCAAAACTGGAGGAACTTCCATGGATTTCAGATGAGAAAAACTAATTATTTTTTCTCATGTGAAAGCCGATCTAATGAAATAGATAATAAATTACCTATGCTCTAGACATTTGTTAGCTGTGATAGTTAGATTTTTAAAAAAAGTTTTTTTTTTTTTTTTTAATTAGGTAAGTTTAAAATATCTGTACATAAAAAAAATACTTTTTGAAAAAAATTTTATGTTATTTTTTAGCTTTTTAATATAAGTTTGTTAGTATTAAATAATGTATTTATTACTTGAAGTAATGTAGGAAACTGTTGTAAACTAATGTAAGGCAACTTAAAAAGACAATTCACTTAAATTAAACCAATAAATGGGTGATTAAATTAGTAAACAAAATAAGAAAAGGCTTGCATTATAAGAATGAAACACGACTATATTTTTATCCCTTATATTTTGCATTTAAAATTTAGTTTTAATGAGTTGACAATGTGATGAGTATGATTTTTATATGAAAAATGGGCTATTGAAATACTATCATTGACAATTTGGAACTAAGCTTTAGCTTAATCGAATACATCCGCGAATTCGATTAAGCTATGCAATATGGAACTAGAGAATCAGAATAAAAACTTTCACATTATTTACATTAAAACATTGCTAAAAAACTCTAGTAATGCATATTTTAAAAAAAAAGAAATTACACAGCATAAATAAATAATGATGTAATAAATTGCAATTAACTCAACTTTAGCATAATCATATTTAGGAGACATTCCGAATAATATATACTAATGTTATAAAATTAAAAGTGTCCATCTATTGCATTGCAATGCCCATAAGTGAATTTTGGAATAAAAAATTTTAAAGAATGATTCATTATATTCTTAACTAATTAAATTTAAAATGTTTCTTTGATTCTCACTTCTCCTGCAGATTCAAACAAAATAAATCTATTATTCCTATTTTATAATACATCTTAAAGTGCAGTGAACTGGTTATCTTGGAAATATACGTACATTAAGAATATTAAATATATAATGATATCATATTACTAAAAATAATGCATTAACAGAACACATTTTCTTAAAAATATTTAGATTTTTCACTGCTTTGATAAAAGAAACAAAAAATAATAAGTAAATACGATTGTATAATAATACGCTACATTATAAAAATGTAAACCTTTAAAAAAAATTAGAACTTACATTGGACAATGAGTTCTTTCTCTTCCGATCTTCCACCCCAACCGGCAGCGTTCTCTCCCTCGCACGAGTAGATGCCCGAAGAGTTCCGAGTCACTCCGACCCACACAATTTCTCTTTCGGTAGTTTCGTGCAGCATTTCATCTTCTTTGAACCATCGAACTCGAAGCAGATTCTGCGGATTGCCTTCAACAATATCACAGAACAAGGAGATGCTGTTCCCTTCTTTCACATCTTCTGGTGAGATGGTAGCTTCCACCACAGGAGGAACTTCAAAAGAAATATGCATATTAATTTAATATTTCATTTTTGTACATAAACATTGATGAATAATTTTACATATTATGAACATCTACATTATAGATAATTTTGGTTTTCAAATACTATAGCCAGTGCCTTCTCGTCAATTTAGAAATAAACAATATTATTAAAACATATTTCACAAAAGATATGCAATAAAAATGCAATTCTTAATCTAAAGATTTACTTTCAACATCTGAAAACTTTTAATTATTGGTCTAACTTTTCTCTATATGTGATATATAATAAAATAAAACGGATATATATTAAAGTAGACGACTTTCTGTCGGAGCAATGTAGTAGCGAAACTAGAACCAAATAACAATTGAGAAGAGAATGTTAAGAAAAACTAACCGAGAAAGTAAAGGCTAATCTGAGTGTAAGAGAGAGAAAAATGAAAAGCCTCACACAGTTGGATATTCATCAAACTATTCTGCAGCTGCAGCAGCCCATCTATCGCTAAACTCAATGGTAAGAAGACTTCGTTTTTACTATTATGTGTGCACATTAACTCTACTAATTCTCTTTTGATACAACAGACAGCGTTACATTATTAATATCAAGGTAAATTTACCATGATCCTCTTGGGGGTCATTATTAAATAATGTTCAAGTGAGTGTTGCGTATTTTCGTATTCGTGTGTTGTTTTGTCTGGTGAAATGGGGAATAATTAAATGAACTTGTCTACTATTTTCATCTACCTCATAATGAAGTTATAAGATGTCTCGTCCCTCTACAGTATGCGAATTTTGATACTTTTTGGGTCTAATCAACTTGTGTACAAATCAAAATATACACCTAACATTTGTGTAAGACAGGGGATACATCCAACACTTGCATATCTTACTTGTTGATTTGTTTTCAGTTTTCCTTACTTTTTCCATTTGTGTTTTTTATTTAACTCTTAATATGCTAAAAACAATCCGCTATTAAAAAGAAAGTTCTTAAAATAATTTCTGGGAATGCTGCAGCTGAAGAACAAGGCATCACTGACAAAAGCTAAACTCATGCTTGAAAGAATGATGTGGTGTTCAGAAATGTGTTTTCTTTCCTTTGACATTAATACAAAATGATGGTATATGTCTCAAAATAATCCCTTTATAGTTGTAAATCAGGACGCTAATCCTCTGCATAAAAACTAAGAAAAACTGTTTCGATATCCCTGCAAATGCTTCACCAAAATAAAAATTGTAATAGAAACTAAATAATAAACAGAAAAATACCTCAAAGAAACTTATATTACCATTATAATGCAAGCCTCAGTGTTTTTGTTCTACAAATTTGTCAGAGTTATGAAAGGGAAATAACACTCACAATTTTCTTAATTTTTATACTCATTCGGACAATCTGCACATTTAATTATTCCTGATTGAATCAATTCAATACTTCTTTATTTTATGAAGCAGACAAACAACCAGTTCATGCTCGCATCTCTTCAAGCCAAATCATCACCATTTTTCTGCTTTCGTACATTAAGTGATATCGCAAATGAGTAACGAAAGCGATGAATCTGAATCTGATTAGCAGTGAGCCATTCCATGTCCTCCAAGCTGACCCGAGAGCATTTACTTCTTCGAGTAACTCTCAGGTTGTGAGTAAGTATTGGAAATCATTTCTTATGAGAGAAAAGATTCCTTAATATGATACTTCTATTCGGGAGCCCACGGGCGATCCGCTTTTCAGGAATACTTAGGAACGAGTCCTTATTATTGCTTCATATCGTAATAGTCTGCATCCAGACAACGAATAGATGCACTCGATGTTGGCTATTAAGTGCATTATTCAAGAGGAAAAATTGGGGAATACATATTTGGTGTATAAGAAGATATCATCAATGTAAAAAAAAGTTTTATAATTTTATTCAGAAATGAGTAGCGGAAATAAGAAAATTATTATTCTCTCTAATTATATACTTCACATTCGTTGAAATAACTAGTTTTCTAAAATCAATACTTTTTTTCCAGGATCTGGAAAACAGATTTTGCCAAATCACTTGTTCGTGACTTTCAGCAGCATTGCAAAATTATAGTTATATTACAAGCACACTTAAATCATTCACATATTATAATGAATCTACACTTAGCACCAAATTATGGAATCTCTACTAATAATACATAAAATTATGGATCTGTGTGTGTGTGTGTGTGTGTGTATTTATTTGCTCTCTACAGTTTATTTGCTCTCTACAGTTCACAAAAATGTGTTCTAGGAATTGGCTCCTATACACAGTATTGTCAATAATTCTGGAAACAGACTTTAGAAAAACGCCTTTTGAAGATTTGATGTCTCATAACAATTTTATTAAGAGAAATACCATAATATCATTTTCAAGGTAATGTAATTAAAAATTCAATAAAACAATCCATATAATGGATAATATTTAATAATTAATTCTTCATTTATGTTGCAAAAAAAACTAGTTTAAGAGACAAAGACAGGTTTAACCATCTCAAGAATACTTTACATTTTAATAGGAATTGGAAAAAATATATAAAAAAATCTCAAATAGGCCGTGTAAATAAATTAGAAAATTAAGTAAACTTGCATGTCACTAAGTTAAATAACAGTATGCGGAGGCTTCATGACAGCAATGTTTTAAGACTACAGAATCGTGAGGTGAAAAACTGATCCAAAGATTCAATATGTATGGAGATCTGGAGCATATTAAATCCGTTTTGGTTCAGATATCCAGGCATTGGTAGAATATGGATGATTGGAAGAAGTATCTCTTACCAGAAAAGATGTCATCTCCTTCATCATATTACAGTTCAAAATTAAGAAATTATAGCTTTATTCTAGCCCGATTATTAGATGCTATTCTGATATAATAAAACTATTATTTAAATTAAATTAAATAAACAATCAATTAAATTTTATTTGTTTTTTTTTTAAATTCTATTTTGAAGATGCACGTAATTTGAATGATAATTGGGCACATGAGGATGGCGACAAAAATGCATTCTACTCTGCTGTTCAAATATCACATCTTAAAAGCAGAGATAGCTGATTCTCAATTTCATATTAAATGTGTGACTTATCAGAGTTACAAGAATCGCATTTAAAAGCAGGGACCTTTCCAATTTCAAAAGTAAAACTACGCAACTAAAACACTAGCATGAACAATTAGACTAGAATACAAGAATGGAGGCTCTTAGAAAACGTATTAATATATTTTTTTTATCTACATATGATTTTTCTTAATGATACTACATATGATGTAAATTAACATAAAAGAAATTTCAGTTTTTGCTTTTATAGATATTTTAATCAATTAATAGTATTTATTAATGGAAAAATTAAAGCAAAACTTATTTAACAAAGAAACAGAATGTAAGATAACAGTTATATACGTTTGTGATCTCATGTCACTGCACCCAAACACTAAATTAGTTCCGATATTAATTTTCAGACATTTTACTTATAGTTAAAATTAAAAATTTATAAACAAGTAAATTCTTTGTTACAGAAAAAGAATTATTATTTTTTATCTGGCATTGCATTCATACAAAAAATTTTATATAGTGCATTAAACTCTGATGAATAAATTTATTTAATTCAAAATATAAAAGACCCAAACATGCAACTTCAAAAATCTAGAATTTTTAAATCTTTCAGTCTTAACTGTATTACATGTAACATTAAAATATTTCAGAATAAGATCCTGAAGCTCTTTTGATTCAGTTACAAAATGCTTTTTTCTTTCTGACTGGTAAGAAACCATGTTTTACGCATGCCTTGCATTTTATTTTGTTATGAGCAAATAATATAAAATTTAGCTACACATAGAGTTAAACTACATAAACTTTACGCGCTCGTCTTTATGCAGAAAGAAATAATAAAACTTTTCCAAAACACTGTTGGCCTTTTTCGTTTATATTCCCCTTTCAATAGCAAGAACCGACAAATGTAACTTTGCCTTTCAAAATATAGCTATAATAAAAATGCTGGAGACTATTTGATATCTTCTATCCTCTAGTAGATATTTCCTGTAGAAACTTGAGCATACTTTGGCAAAGGATCGCCGACACAAAAATCTATAACGTTCAAAATAGCCACCCCATGTGTGACACTCTTACAGGAGGGAGCATACTTCGTATCCATAAGAAATACCCAAACGTTAAAAAAAAAAAAAAAAAAAAAAAAAAGGAGAAGAAGAAAAAAACATTTTTCGAAAATATGACTGCAGTGAAAAGATATTACTGGGAGAACAAAATTTGTGCGGGAGAATCAACAGAGATGAGGAACTTCAAAATATCGGTTGGTTGATTTCAATATGTATTGGACTCCCTTTCCTAATATACACTTACTGGCTTGGAAGGGAAAACTTCACACAGCACGTACTGGTAGTGGTGCACAGAACGCAGTGGAAACTGAATGCGAGACGTGCAGTTGAATATCAGTGGCGTGAGTCAAGAATAACATCAATATGCGCTGAATCAAGCTGAAATTTTTAGTTTAAGGAGAAAATATTTGATGTATTTACATGAATCAAATTTTAACAAAACTGATTCTTGTCAACACTCTAGTAAACTAAATCTGAAGTACTTTTTCCTTGTGTTCAAAATACGGATACCACTTATGATCACAAGTTCTTTATAATATATAGATATAAGTTCTTGTTCTATTAAGCTAGGAAGATCAATATTATCAATGAAAATAATTTAAGCATATGTAATAATACATTTTCACTAAAAAGTTTCAGTTTTACTCTGTTTCAATTCAATATTCAATAATTTCATTGCCATATAATTAAAATTTCGGAAAAATCGCCACAAGTTTCCTTTTTTGGAAAAAATTATTCAGTTTCGTTATTAATTGTGGTTATTATTTTTTTCTCTGATTGTTAAAATTTTTTAAATGCTTCTTTGGGATGTAAGCCAATAACTATATAAACGCTGCAAAATTAATTTAATACATTATTCTTTTTTAAATTCATAAAAACAACTCTCGTATCTCCTAAATAAAGGACTTAAAAACTGGATAAATATTTTAGAAAAGTATAATATAAAAATATAAATAAAAGCAAAATTAAATTTACACTTTTCAACAGTCGTGGTTTAAAACCAAATGCTAAGTACTGGAAATTTTGAACTATCAAATTCATATACACATATATATGAATTTTCTTCGAAATTCAATGCTTGAATCCTCTTGATAATAAAGTCTTTCATTATATATTCTGATATTCTGTTCCTTTTCCAAATATCAAATTATATTAATCTTTCATGATATTTGAATGTCTGATATCATTGCTCAAATTTTAAAAAAATGAGGAATATGTGATTTATATTAATTAAATGCGATACGATAATTAAAAACAAAGTCCTAAAAAATACTCCACACTATACTAACATTTATTAAATATGTTGCATTTTATTTTCATATTTTCCTTTTCACTTTTCTTACATTATAATTTCAAGAAACTAGGTGAACAACTTACACTTGTTAATCGAAATCGAAGAAATCACAAAATATTTACTTCTCCAAAATCTATCAAATATTTCACACAAATACAATATTCACTGTTTTTTAATAAATGTTGTCCAGTTAAGATTCTATGTCATTAAAATTTTGAAATATTTCAAAATCGAAATATTTTAAAATCATAATATTTTAAATGTGCATAATAATTAATTAGCAAAAGCAGTATTAAATGGAGTACTAAATAGACAATCCATTGCTTCAACCTAATAGCATAAGTTCCTTTTCGTTAAGATAGTTTTTGATGTAAACTCATATAATAACATATTTAAAACTGACCAAAAATTTGATGAGTAAACCTACATTGTCAGAAATAAAACGTCACAATGTTGCCTTAACTAGAGCTACTATGCACATTCAAATACACTCTGATTACATTGTTTTAGCTAGAATATTGTTGCGTTGTGATACAAGCCGCCTTTGGGGGCCAGTTGATTCGTCGGTAGTAATGGTTGCCTAACATTTCCATTATTTCCCAATTAAAATATTTTCAAGCTTCAAATTTTTGTAGACATTTAACTTACGTCATTTCAAAAACTTTACACAGTTCTGTACATTGTGTTTTGAATCTCCCCAATCCTCTGTATGTATCATATTATACCACAGGAAAGAGTGGTAGGTTTAAAAATGGGTTTACTTAAAACAAACATTTTTCTTCATCTATCCATTCTGAGGTTAAATTTTAGAACAGCAAAATATCAAAAAAAAATTATTAAAAGCATGCCTTACACTGAAACATATTCAACATGGGAAAATAAGTCAAATCTTCATATCTTAACCATCAACAAACGAAAAAAAAAAGGCAACATTAAACTTTAGTAGAAACAATGCAAATGGTTTAAGGTTCACTTCAGCCATGAAATATATTATCGTAAAATGTTTAAAAAATTAATTAAAAATAGAAACAAAATTATATCACAAAAAAATTTGTGACATTTAAAAGATAATATTTTTTTTACCTTTAATATACTGTAAAAGTAATTTTTCTATTGTAATATTTTCGAATGTTATCTCGGAAAACGCCAAGGTTTTATTGAATTTTTAATTAACATTATGATTAAAATTTCAGAAAAATAGCTCCATGCTACATATTTTCCGCCCTTCAAAGTATGTATGTATCAAGTTTGGTATTCTAGATCAAACACTCTAGTCTGTAGAGGGTCTAAACATATTTTCAAACTTCAAACATGTGCAAACACAAACGCATATTCATCTTTATTAAAAGTAAAGAAGAAAGGGTTATGTATATATTCCTGATGCTGCAAATGTGATAAATCTTTGTTAAATCTATGTTATAAATCTATGCGATAAATTTATGTTCATTTTCCACAGAATGGAACTTCAAAAATTTCGGCAGTAATTTCTTTCAAAGAGATACAGTTAAAAAATTTAAAATTTAACTTCAAGGTTGTGATTAGATTTATTTGGTCAATGCTCCATTTTGCTGTTACAAGAGGGTAACCTAAGCAATCAAAATCCCAAACCTTGATATGCTAAAATTATGCTAAAATTTCCACAAGCTTGTGTAAATGTTTAGGCAACGCCTTTACAACGCGCGCCAGAATTAGCGGATAATGTAATTTTTTGAAGCCTAAATCTAACTATTGTGTAATTGCATTTATTCTACCTTTAAATGAA
>JAPMOR010016191.1:0-18664 GCA_026543865.1 Argiope aurantia | reverse complement strand
GCCCATAGTAATTAAATTATCTTATTTCTGGATCCCATTCCACGTATAAAGCTGTGTAAAAAGTACTGCGCCATCAATCTACATATCGAGTGAATGTGATACTTTCGTTGCACAAGAGTATTGAATTGGCGCGTGGCCGGATATCCTATGTTATATAAGACTAGTGATCATTTGATTCGTTCCTTTTTGCTTTTTCTTACTTCTACTTTTGTGTTGCGCTGCGCCTTTTTGTAAGTAATCATGTCTGTGTCCCGGAAGAGAAGAGAATAAAACGAAATTAATTAAAAAATACAAAGCGTTTTCTATATCTTCAAATCTGTATATATATATATATATATATATATATATATTCAATAATAATGTTTACTAAATCCCTACTTTTAAAGTACGAATTAATGGCATTAAAACATATTCCTTAAGAGCAAATTCCTCCTATACTTGGTTTCTTATTTCTCTTATCGATATAGGTACATTTAGCAATAACAATCCTTTATAAGCGCGGCATCTAATTTATTGCAATTAGACATCAATAGTCAAGAAGCTAAGAGTGAGTTAATTTAATCCAACGTATTTCTATTATTAGAATTCAAGATGTGTAGCTGTAACTTAATAATGATACCCAGTCAAAGACGGAGAAATCTATCTTTAGATTTGACTCTAATGAAATAATTCGAAGATGTTTCCAAATTAAACAAATCTACGCAGAAGATTGCATTAAGGTTATATTAAAAGAGCAATCGTTGAAGGCATGTGAATGAAATATTAATTACTTTTAATAAAAGCTGATAATGAGTGGGAATATCTTTTATATTTTTGCAAATATATAGGACATTTCTAAATTTATTGAATAACCGATTAATGGAACTTTAAAATGCCAGAGAATTTCAGGTTATTACACGCTAAATAATCATGAATTGAAACTACATCCAATAACCCAAGTTGATAATAATTCGATGGAAAAAGATTCACTCTGCTAACTCATTCTGCCTCGGTCACTCTGCTAATAAAAAGAAACATCCCTGAGTACATACATTTGTTTGTACTTACAAAAATCATACGGGCACAGGCCATTTACAAAGGATATTACAATGAATAATTTAAAGGAGAAAGTCTGAAATATGCTTTATTTTTTTATATTTATCACATTCATACTCATGCTTTAACTCATTTATCTATTTTGCAAAAGATTCGTCATATGTACTATATTTTTCCCTTCAAATATTTTATTAAAAAATAATTTAACTGATGATGTAAAACAGCTGACGCAATTGCTAAAGTTCATTTCTGGAAATTATTTTAAGTGCTTTTTTTTCTTCTTTTACTGATGTTTCGAATTTCATATTTTATTTAGATTATTTTTATCATTATTTATAAATAAATTAATTTAAATTAAACTAGAAATAATAGGTGGGAAAATGAAGCAAAAAATATTTGGTGCGCTCTAATGGTTACGCCTTCAAAATTAAAACATACAATACTTTCCCCAAAGAAAAAAATAACAACATCTTTTTGTGAGATCATTATCATGTATTTTTCAAATAAATTCATTAAAGGTAGATAATTCAAAAAAACCTTAAACACTACACACAAATTTCTATCTAATATCAGAAAATTTCACATAATATATACATGGTTGTTTTTTATCAAATGTCATTACAATATGACTTATCATTCCATCTGTTTATATCTTCAATCGAATAAATAATTCAAAGCAGCCTTAAACAATACATAGAAACTTCTATTTAAACTCACAAATTTTCACTTTATATATATTCGGTTCGTTTATCTCAGTTGTCATTCCAATATGACTTATAATGTCTTCTGTTTATTTTCTCCAAACCAATCTCAAATTCACAACGAAAAAAATGTTGACAATCAATATTTCATAAGAAATCTTCCAATTCAGTCATATAATATTTTTATTAATAATATTTTATAATATCAAAAAGAAGTTTAAAACATTAAAACTAAAAATTTACTCTATTACATTTCTTTTACCAATTATTTATTAAGAATTATAAAGTAATATTTTGATTCTTAATTGCTAAATACATTTTAATGCAATATTTATTATTCAACAATTAATTATTCCTGTCTATTATAACTTTAATCAGGATTATTCCATCAATTTCTTCAGAAATATTTTTTCCTCACTAAAGGTACAGTTACATTATATACAGGGTGATTAAAAGACACGTGGACAAAGTGACATGGTAGATCCGTCATACAACAAGGATCAAAAACCGCATATTAACAGAGGGTAGCAACTGCGATCCGGAGTCGCTACAGAGCGTCTAAAATAATACATAATACAAAGAGAAGAAACGAAACCATTACAGATCATTTTATCGATAATTACTCACTCATATGCGACTAATGCAAGCCAAATGTTGCGCCTACAAGAAATGCTTAAAGATTTTGCCAGATGCATCGAGACACGCTTGGCATCTACGTTGCATGGAACGGTGCACCTTCTTAAAGATACCAGGTGCATCTCGAATACATCCTGCTGCCACAATAAATCGCCCTACCAAGTCTCCCGGCATTGCAACAGGGGTTTTAAACAAAAGCTTGCAGAGGGTGCTAGATCCACGAGATGGCATTACGATACAAACACGAGCTGAGCAAATGAAGATTGTCTTCCTTCGAGCGGTGGATGCGTTGTGATTAACATGGCTAGTTCCACGCACCGCGAAATGGCTTGCATGTATTTAATCTACGGCATGGCCAACTGCAATGGACGAGAAGCATTGCGAATGTGTCGAAAGAAATATTCAGGTAGAAAGGTGTCAAGCCGCTCATTCTTTGCTACACTGCATAGACGATTGTGTGAAACCAACTCGTTTAACGTGCACAAGCCGGATGCTGTTGGCCAACAAATAACTCGCATAGCTGATGCTGAAGAAAGAAAGCTCCAAGAAATGGAGCGTAATCCTTCAGCAAGTACACGAGTTGTATCCCGGGACAACCGTATCCCCCAAGCTATTATACACGACGATGGACTACATCCTGTTCATTTACAACGCGTCCAGACACTGGAACTGGGAGACTACAACAATCGCATGGATTTTGCGCGGTGGTTTTTGCAAGAAAATGCTGCAGACTGAAACTTCACACCAAGTGTTCTCTTCACGGATGAGGCTGCGTTCTCATTAGAAGGTGTCATGAACTTTCACAATCTGCATACGTGGGTGGATGAAAACTCGCATGCTACACTTACGCATGCCGCACAGCGAAAATGTTCCATTAATGTGTGGGCTGGCATTGTAGGAAACTGTTTACTTAGTCCGTACATTCTCCCAGAAAAACTTAATGGTTCCATTTGTCTAACATTCTTGCAAGAGGTTCTGCCAGAAAAGCTGAATGTTGTTCCGATGCCTATTCGTCGATGCCGTCGATTTCAACACGACGGAGCTCCTTTACATTTCAGCGCAGACGTCAGAGCACATCTGCATACTACTTTTCCTGACAATGCATTGGTGGCGGTGGAATAATCTCATGGCCACCACGATCACCAGACCTGTCTCCATTGGTGTTTTTCTTATTTGTATTTTTGAAAGGAGTTGTGTATGGAACACCTGTTGCAACGTTGGAAGACTTAATAGGACAAATAATTGTGGCACCAGGATGTGTTCGAGATATACCTGGTATTTTTGAGAAGGTGCACCGTTCCATGCAAAGAAGATCCCAGGCATGTCTCGATGCATCTGGCAAAATCTTTAAGAATCTCTTGTAGGCGAACATTTGTCTTGAATTAGTCGCATGTGAGTGAGTAATTATCAATAAAATGATTTGTAATGGTTTCGTTTCTTCTCTTTGTATTATGTATTATTTTAGACGCTCTGTAGCGGCTCCGGATCGCCGTTTCTACCCTCTGTTCCTAAGCGATTCTTGACCCTTGTTGAATGACATCTGCCATGTAATTTTTTCGACGTTTTTTTTAATCCCCCTGTAGAATGATTAATAAGAACTGGAGAAACTGGAATTATTTCATAAAATTTTATTCACAATGGAAAGAAGAATATTTTGTTTCCTTGAATCGGAGCTGTTGAAAGTTTCGAAGGATTTTTTTTTCTTTTAAATGCAATCTACAATTCATTTAAAATAAAAAGACTATCTTATAATTTTAAATAATTTTCTTTATTCATTTAATTTCCTTCACTGTTATTTAGTAAGAAATAATTCTAATTTCAAATTATTGCTCATTAGCTTCAAAGAAATATTTTAATTCATTCAATTACACTTTTAAAAGTTTAATTAGCTCATCAACCTTTTTTTTTTTCTTTTATGTTACCTTTTTGAGAAAATGAAGTCAGTTTAATAGAATTTCCTTGTAGTTATCAAAGCAAATGTATTTTTTTCTGAAAGTTTTCTTCGAAACTTTAGGAAATCTAATTTTTTAAAACAAAAGACTATTTTTTCAACTTCTTTAAGGCGAATTCTTCTTTAAATATATCACGTGATTAATTGCACATATTATGCTCTTTTTTAAGTAATTAAACTAATTTTTTGTGTTTAAATTATTTATTTCAAATGTAGATAAATATTGCAATTATTTTTATAGCAATGAGACATAGAACTTAACTCTAAATAGTATAATTTTGAGGAATTATTAGGGAATGTTTTATAATGCTTTAGGTAATTATGGAATGTTTCTTATCTTTAAATTTTTTAAATTTAATCTTTATAATTAAAAGAGAAACTCTGGCATATCGGTATTCTGAAGTATCTGAATTACTATATCGTTGGAATGAGAAGTTTAAGATCAAAGCATTAGTAATAATTCATAGATATTTTTATTTTTTATTTTTTTAATAGTCGTATACTTTTGCAATTGCCTGTAGAAAATATTTAAATTACAAAATATCTTTCTTCTTTTCTGTGAAAATCTGAATGCTTATAGAGCTGTTTTGTATTGAACAGAATTGTTCAGTATTCTGGGTAATAGTATTTCCGGCATTGAATATTTTTAAATAAATCATTTGTCTTTGGAATTAGGGAAGCTAAACCTCTTATTTTACATTCTCTATTGGAAAAAACGAAGATCTAAATTAATTTCAAGCTATGTTACTGCCAAAATTCCATATGTATTGCCAAAATTTTATTTTACATCGTATTACTGATATACCTGTATACGAAGCTATACTTGTCCCATAACAAATTACTTTTCTTCGGTATTAGCGTTAGTCATTTTATGTTTGTTTCTTCTGATTTATTCTTCCTAAAAATAAGCTTATTGAGATTTTGCTATATGAAAGTATGAAAATGAAGTAAAAAACACTTTCGCGACTTTTTTTTAATTTCAAGAATACCAGGAAAATATTTTGATTTTTTTTTCTGCACGTGTGAGGTAAAAAATATATTTTGTTTGTCTTCAGTTCATGAATGTGAAGATGAAGGAATTTTTAGAATCATGTACACAAATATGAGTCATAGGTATTAATAATTCCCTATTTTATTTTTATTTATCTGTTTTCTCTTCAAAATTGTATTTATTAATATTAATTTTCGCTTCATGCAATGCAGATTGAGTAGTCTCCACAAACCTTTAACACATACTCTTTAATAAAGGTTTTACTGAATTTTCCTGCATAACATTAGGGATCTTGGTAACGTCGCAAGTGTTTGTCATTGTGAGCAACAGTTAAGAAAATCTAGATCTTTAGAAGGAATCTAGCAATTTAATATTATATGTGGTGCGAGATTATATCTTTTTATAGACAGACCGGTTTTTTTTAATGGATTTCCTTCAACATATGATAAAAATTTAAAAATTTGGTCTAAAGATCATATACCAAATTTCATCTATCAGGATCAAAGCATTTTTTTATTTAATATGCTCACAGTCATACAGACTACCAAAATCCTGTCTTCAGACTCTGGGAGTTCTGAAACATGGAGATGCATTGGAATTTCAAGTTTCAATGCATTGACGATTACAGTATATTCTTTAGATTTCATTAACAAGTAAGTAAAATTTTTTAAAAAGCTATATACTGCTGGTAAACAATTTTGTGTAATTCTTTGAACATTTTTCCCGTAAGAAACCTTTGAGTCATGCGTTATTCTCTTTCTGGTCATCAAAGAAAAAAAGTAATACAACTTGAATTAACCAACTAGTAATTCTAACTTTAAATTTAGGAATAATTATTTAAAGAAATTTAAATACATTGATTAAATTTATTCTTAATCATTCTGTGACAATTTCCCTTATTTTCTTTTTTTTATTCTTCTTTTGCTACTTTAAGTATAAAAATTATTTTCTCTCAAAACTACAGATATTCATATTTTTCGAATACGCACAAAACACCTACCAGGAATTTTCAAAGACTCTGTTTCGAAACTGGATGATTTCTAATCTCTAATGATGATCTCTAATGATTTTGTCTTGCATATATTCCTAGGATATGTCATATTCAATAGTTTGGGCTAGGGTATTCCGTTTTATATGGTGTATAAGTATGTCATCTCATGCGCCATCGTCGGAATCTGATCACGGTTCACAATTCTGAGTTTATCCTGAAAGACCAGTTGTTCATAATGAAATGTTATAAAAATTAAATTAAACCATATGAATGTTATAAAATATTGGAAAAAAAATTGATTGGAAGATTTTGCAACCATGAATTATAAATAAGAAACAAAAAAAAGAAGAAAAAATGAAATTTTAAAAGTAAAAACCATCACTTTTTTAGCAAAATAAGAACACTGTTTTCAGAAAGTACTTTGAATAAATAAATTTCTTTTATTTTGTTTTTTTAAATTTATTTCTACATGATATTTAAGTAGAGAAGGTGGAACTTATATCAGGAAGATGGATATCATTATTTGCATGGGAACCAAATACTTATTGGAAGGTTGTGTTTACTTTATTTGTTATATAGTATTAAGATGTTACTTTGTGGAAATTGATTGGATTCCACGAATTGATTCTTTCAATTCCGTATCTGTCTCTTGAGATTTGGATATGGCCTCGTAATCAATTTGGACGGGAATATATTTTATCCATTCTTGAGAGGGCATCAGCGATTACATTGTCTTTACCAGAAATATGTTGGCTATCTGTAGTGAATTGTCCGATATATTCATGGTCACTTTGTTGTCGAGGTTATGCCTTTTCAATTTTTAGCTAAATGCATAAGTGAATGGCAAATGAAAAGTGTGAATTCACGACCTTCCAAAGGAAGGATCAGAAGGTTGCGCGTTCAGATCAGGTCCGGGACACCAATGTGGAAATTGATCGGAAGCGAGGACCGAACGCGCGACATTAGGGTCCGTAGTCGCGTAACATAACCACTAGACAGATGCGATTACTCGTGTCTCGAGGCTGTTAACTGGCTTATGAATCTATCACCACAACTTCAACATCTTATTCAGATTGTTCTAGCATAGGAGCAAAATTTTAGATTTCAGATAGGATGTCTTTAAATTGAAGTTTTTATTACTCCTAAGATAAGCCATATATGTGAGCACTTAAAATTTTATATTCTTGATTGAAAATATTCAAGAACATTACGTGCAAGTTTGAATATTAAATCAGTATTTGAATAAGCATCAAAATAATGAATGGCCACACCCACTCCCTTCTTCATAGAAAAAGGTTAAATTTCAAAAACACATCTAGAAAACTGAGTATATACATCGAATGCAGTAAATGCCAATTTTTTTTAAATAACTCTAACAAAGCGTAGTATATCTGAATGAATATAACCTGGAATTTGTTGAAATGAATTTAAATAATTTAATTATTGGTTTTCTGCATTGGTATTAGTCGCCAATAATAATAATGACCTAAAAAACGTAATAAGTCCCATCAAGGCCGGGACAAAACAGCGAAATATCATTTTCCTAAGAAATGCATTATGTACCAAAACTAGCCTGAAATTCTTATTCGCTGTTATGTAAAATTTGGAATTTGGAATTTTTTTCTAATTGTATTCCTCAAATTATAATAAACCAGAAAGAATATTTTTCCAATTTTTGCCAGCTCTACAACCATACATTTAAAATAGATTACAATAAGGCAGTTACACGGAATGCTATAAACAGATATGATCATACCTCTTAAAACGTAAAAAATCAGTTGATATTCCGCAATTTTTTGCATCGAAAAATATATTTGCATTATTTATTTCAATGTGTATCATTTTCTATTTGGCAATAATTTTTTAAAATTTATTACTAATTACGTTATTTTCTAAATAGCAAAGATATTCAGTAAAGTCTTTTTTGATTTAAAATATAGTACTGGCAAAAAAGAAGATTCAACCTAGATTTTTATACATATTTTTTTTTTGTATAATTCGTGTGCAATCACATAAAAAAAATGCAATAACAAAAACTATGAATCAAGTTTAAAAGTTCAATCAAAATTATTTTTTCTTTCACAAAATAATTATTTTTTATTTTGCACTTAACATAGATATTATGAGAAACATCGGATTTTTCAGTCATTTGATAACGGAATAATAGTAATCTGATTATAAAATTTGGTAAAATGTGAATTACAAAAATGACAATAATATTAGTAATTATAGTAACATAATGTGAGATAACACTGTTTACAAATAAAATGAGGATTTAAGATGTCAAAACGATAAAATATCTATTAAAAACCTCATAATTATTTAGTTTCTTATGGATAATTTTATTTAAATAGCAATAAATAATAAAACAATGTTTGTATAATAAGCAACATAAACACACACACAAACACACACACATATATATATATATATATATATATATATATATATATATATATATAAGGTTATTATTTAAAATAAATAAAAGAAAATATTTTTCAGTTCTTTAATAATTGATGAAGATACCCCAAATATATGTGCATTGTAAAGTGCAAGATATTTTATTCACGCATCAGAGCATACAAATTTTATTTATTCAGCATTTAGATGGAACACAAGTTATATTATCTAATTTGTACTTCAAAGAGCTTGTGGAGAAGTAACTTTATTGCATAACTAATTTAATTTTTTTTATACTTGACATTAAATAAACATATGATAAAGCTTATATAACTGCATTTTTTAAATATATTTTTTTTACGGAACCAATATTTCGGAATAACTATAAGCTTTCGCTCCAATCCAAATATTTTCATTTTTAAACTGATTTTTCGGATTTCAACAGCAGATAAGGACCACTAGTTGAAACCGCAAAATATATTGACTCTTTCAAAATTGAAAAAAAAAATCTTAAGTAAACGTCTGGGAAACTTTCTCGTCTCGAAAGTATTATTTGATATTTTTTGGGTTTTTTTAAGAGCATACGCTTAGCTAAAGCATTTTTTCTTCGATAAAATGAAACACAGTGGCAATTTTAAAGTTTAAAATAAACTGAAGATGATAAAATGATTTCGATTGATATTTTATTTGAGTTACCTTTAAATAGCGTCTTTTTTATTCAAAGATACTTATAAAATAGAAAATGTTATAAAGGATTTTGTACTTTGTAACAGATGATGCCAGGGTTACGAATCAGAAAACTTTTTTAAGCTGTGATGATAATTATTTTAATATTTCTATTCTTATATTTATGTATCTTAAATTTTATCAATACCCAGCATTCAATTATGCAGTTTTCGCTGAATAATTTGAGTATACTTATATAAGTTTACAGAAGTATAAATGATAACTGCATATTAATAATATTTATATCTTTATTAAAGATGTATTATAGTTATAGATACAGGCAAATCATTTTTACTTTGAGTTTATTTTAATTTCTTAATTTCAGTTAGGTTTCATTCAAATATTATTTTGGAGCGGATCTAATAATTTTGATACTTGGTGAAAGTCAAGAAAGATGACAGATCCGGTGATTTTCTCTCCAAACTTCTGCATCATCCCAATGACAGGACACTTTAACTCTGAAGGATTTTGAGTGTAATAAACTCACATTTTAAGGCAATTATTCAATAAATTCGAATTCCGAATCTTGAATTATATGTTACAAATTTGGAGCTTTATCGTCAAGTCGCATTAATGTAAAGTTTTATTAAGAAGTAAGTTTTCCGAACGGATCAGTAATAAAAATGTTAATTTTCCAAATGATCCAATAATTTAAAGTAAATAATTAATCAGGCTCCCTTCCCAATTTGTACATGTGATTAAAGATGGCTGTAGTAGGCTGGGATTGTCTGGATAATAGAGAATTGGATTCACATCCCTTGGGCTGTGAGTTCGAACTCCACCGACAGAAGACTCTCTCTATGTGTGTAGTGGCTGGCGCACGTATAAATCTGTCGGGGTCACAAAGTCCTCCATGTCGAGAGTAATACCCCTGGGGGTACTGCTACAGAGGTGATCGTTCTCTCATTCAGGTCTAAATAACGATATGTGGATGAATGAATGAAATGCATGAATGAAGTCCGCCCCGTAAAAAGGGTTGTGATGCACGAATAGCTAAGATGCACTATTGGTCCTTGATGGCGCTACTGAAAAAAAAGAGAAGCTCTCTCGGCTTAAAACTGATGTCTTTGTCAATGGGTTTGTCTATGGCAAGTGCCATTAAAAACAACAACAACAAAAATGGCCGCGTTCAATTTAGCTTGACTTTATCTTATTCATATGTATTGACAAGCCATTTTTGCAGCAAAATATGGGGCTATAAAAGAAAAAAAAGCCACAGAAGCTACTTTGATAATAAAGAGTTATGGAGATATAATGTGCAATGGAAGGTTTAACGGAATACATATTGGCTATAGAGCCATTACACAAGTATTGCATGCGTCATAACACTGCATGTCAGATGTAAAATGAGAGATATAATATCTAATAGAATGTAGTATCAACAAAAGATATTCAGTGCACTTTTTCCAAAACAATACAAGATTTACATGTTATTACTCATTCAAACATATTGCTGTCTTATCCAGAATCTTCATTTGACAATAATTTATTATATATATATATATTTTTTATTTAGAGTACTGATTTCTTTCACCGATTTCATAAGTAAAGAGTTCTTCACATCTTTCTCTCTTTATTTTAGCAATCCCATGCTCTTCTATAAAAATGACTTATTTTGTATACCTGGTGTAACTTTAAAATTATTTTAACTAAACGCATACTGTAAATAAATTTTTATAAATTTAACGATAGAGCTATCTTTGGAGAAGATACGAAAAACTTAGAAAAGGTACTCTGAACACTTCTCTGAACACTTTGTACAAAGGAATAAAACACTAGATGGAAATTACAATTCCGATAACTGTTCGTACAGCCAGTGATGATAAGTCACTTTATATGTCATACTATATAAGGAGAAGATTTTTCTGAGAGGCCGAATTTGATTTTGTAATACAGGTTTAATGGGTTGCTTTTCAAATATGGTTCAACCAGGATTAAGTATGTACTAATCATATTCATATCATGTGCCATAAGAAGTGACATCTCATAAAATCACTTTTTAGTCTATATAAAACAAAATTTTGGGAATGATAAAATATAATCTCACAATTGCACATATAACATAAAATTATGTACAATGCTACCGTGATATAAATTATTTAATTTAAAGATATCCTGATAAGTGCCCCATACAAAGCGCAATAAGTGTCACATAAATAGCGAATCACTTTTCACTATATACAATATAAAATTAAGGCCATAATAAAGTATTATTCCATAATTGCACAATTAACATAAAATCATTTATGATATTATTGTGAAATGCATCGTGTAATTAAATGGATTTTGTATTTTGCTTGTTAATTATAATACTCAAAATTATTTTATGATTTCGATACTGAAATAGAATAAATGCTTGCGCAAATATATAATAGATTTATTGCTACTAATTCTTTTAATGATCCAAATATTTTTTAGAAATACGGTAATCTGAAATAATTTCTTAGTAAAATAAATACTATTGAAATTTAATAACCAAAATAGGCGAAAGAAGGCTCTTAGATAAAAAAAATTAAGCTGCAAATAAAAGGAGATTAAACATTATAAACTGTTCTTATTTTAAAAAAATGTTCAATACAATTTAATGGATAAATTTAGTTTTCTTACTTACTTGTTAATCTACTAACTTGATAAAGTATCTTCGGAAAATCTTTCAAGGCGGTAATATATAAATTTTAATCGAATAATAGATCTCTTTTCAAATTTTCTATCAATTTATACGAATAGAAATGTATTTTAATAACTCAAATACACACTTTTTGTTGTTTATTTTAGTTCATATGTAACAGCGTCCAAACACTGAAATATTTTAAATTTAAACTCGAAGAAAATGTCTTATCATGTTTATATTTGTTAAAAAGATGATTAAAATTCTAAAAATGATCAAATATTCCATGTGTTTATGAGTATTCAACTGGAAAAAATATAAAGGATTTAAAAATATCCATAAAAATGGATACAAAATATTTAATGGCATAATAAAAACAGATAATATTTCAATATATGAAATTACATTTTTAAATTAAATTTTCATCATCATGAATTACTTTATCACTAAAACAAAATATATTTTTTTTAACGAAAATCAATATCTATTTTTCGGAAATTTTTTCAGTAATGTATAGTTTCTTTCGTTTTAAGAAAATAATAAAAATATCATTGTAAAAGGAAAGCTAAATATTTTGCTTATAGATGTTGAAAAATCTGTTTTAAATCACGATTTAATCACCTAGAAATCTAATGAAGATTTTTTTTTCATTTTGCATCAGCAAATGAAGATGTTTACTTGTACGAATATAAAAATATTCAAAAATCTAGCTATATTTGTAATTTAATTATTATTGAATAAATTAAATCATTAATTTCTCATTAAACTTTTAAATAATTCAATAAAAGATGCTGCAGCCAAATTCCTCCCTTAATTAATCATTAAAATATATTAAATGATCAAAGGTAAAAAATAAGTAAATATATATTTCTGAACATTTTTAATTTTATAATTAATGTTAATGAATTTAAAAATATGTAAGGTCAGATTATTGTTTATAAAAATAATCTAATAAATATCAAAAAAATTGAAGAATCAGTTATTTTCCAGTCATGCAATTCACCTGCAGAGGACCGATACAATGTTAAATCAGATACGGTCTCCAAATATTGATTTTTGCTGTGAATCCTCTAAAAAGTTGTGAAAGGTAACGAAAATCCTCCCAGACTGTAATTCAAGTCACGCTTCAGTTATATATCACTTTCTCTAGGAAGGTTCAATTTCGTTTCGTTCAAGCATTCAGTTTCTGTCCGAGATACTTTCCTAAATTCCGGACGGAGTGCATTGGTTTCTTACTTAATTACTATTTTTGTTATTCTTCTTTAGAATTCCTGCACTCCTACGATTGCTTAAATTGCCGAATGGATGAAATTCCTTTTTAATACAATTTTTCTTAATATCATCTAAGCACAGGACTATGGATAAATTTACAGGAATATTAAATCAGTGTTAATAAGAAATAAATCTCTGTATATCTATCTATAAGAAATTTATCTCTATACATTTAAAAAGCAGAATGTGTATGTATTGGCACTTCACAGGAGAAACTATATTACTAAAGTTCGTATATTTGGAATAAATATACTTCGAAGATTTCAATGTATACGATGAAGCGAATTTTAAACAGTTTAAGTAAAATTATTATTAGAAGTTATAATTAGATTAATTAGAAAAATTAATTATTTTCTTAATTAGAAATAAGCAAGATTTTACATTTTTACAGAATTCATTCAGGAACAATTATTGCAGGAAATTCATTTTACAATGTTTGAAAATTTCAAATTTACATTTTTCACTGCATCAATTTAATTATCAAGTAATTAATTCCTACATTCCAAAGACATTTTAAAATTATTTTTTGCATAGTTTTCAGTCATATATTTCATTCTTATAACTATTATCAAAACGTATTCTTTTTTCTTCTTTCAATATTTTATCTGGATAATTTCATTTAATTGAAGCCGATTTAAAAAAAAAAAACACATGAAATAATAGTTAACATGAAAAATAGAAACTGAAATTACTAAATTACAAGAGATAGTTTTTTATGATTAAATGGGATCTGAAACCATTTGAAAGGCTAATCTAGCATTGCAAGAAGGACATATGTAAGGTTATTAAAATACGGCGAATTTAATGTCTACCTATAATTAAAATTGAAAATTCTTGTCGACACAATAATAAGCATAATGCTAAGAAATGAAAAAAATTACTCTCTAAAATTACTTAATAAAAATTAAGAAACAACTTTTACTTTATATTTTCAGCACACTTGATAAACAATTTAATATAACTAATTTCTATGTATCAGAAAACTAAAACGTTTTATGAATAATATCTATGCAGACAACGTTATACGTCATAAATTAATGGATAACCAATAAAGAAATAACTTATTCCAATTTTGAGTTTAGGTTTCTGATTACATAAAAATTCGATTAGTAGTATATTAACTAATGTATTGGAATACCAAAAATTCTTATATGAAGTCTTTTTTAGTATTTTTTTTTATTATTTCTTATTCTTAAAGGTTATTTTTCACATTCTATAATGAACCACAATGTTGGAGATAATCTCCTTGATCTTTGCAGGAAAATATGTGTATTTCATTAAAACTTAAAGGTCTTCATTGTTTCAAGAATCGAGACACATTTTTTTTCCATTTATTCAAATATTGTAAAGTAGAAAATATGTGTATCTTATGCCCATCACAATAGCCCCTATTAGGCTGAATGACAGAAGATTTTTTTTTCTTTTCCAAAAAGCTCTATTTTTATGTTTTATATAAATCTGATTTGTAAAGAATTTTTTTCCTTTGTTTCAGACTTTCTCAAGATTTACTTTTTTCAAGATTTATTCGACAGCACGTGCATTTTATCTCTTTATCATTAAATAAATCCTTAAAATCAACATTGATAATAATAATTTAAAAATTCAAGCTTATGCAGATATAATAATTATACACCTAAAAGTAGCTGTCTCCTGTTTATTTAACGGCAAAAAGTTAACAAACTTTTACATAAACCGATAATTAAAAAATTAAATTAAAATTTAGGTTAAAAGATTTAAATTCATCAAGGCAAAATTTAAAAAGGACGTCACTAATTTCTTGGGATACCATTGAATGGTTATGGAATTGAATGTACTAAAATTCGAAATATTTTGTCATCATATTTGACACAAAAACATCTTATATTAAACTGTCCACAAGAACACAGTAAGGTTAATGTATAAATATGGCCGGTTTTGTTTGGTTTAATTATATTAACGTCCCGTTTGAAGCAACACTTGGGCTATTTTGGGACGGACCTCGTAATTTTGAACCTCGGTCAGATGACGAGGATGACACCTGAGCTGGCACCCCCTCTCCACAACACACCAGCGGGAGGACGTTTGATCAGGGCGGATTTAACGTGCAACAGACCCCCTTACACGACGGTTCTTCTGTGGAATCGGGTCTCGAACCTGAAACTCTCCAGTTCCGAAGCCGAGACCTTACCACCAGGCCACCGCGGCCTATAAGCATGGTCGGATAGCAACAACAACATAGGTGCTTAATGCAAATAAAGTTGAAGAAACATGAAATTATGATCGAAAAAATTGTTTGCTATGTTAAAGAATCGTGATACAAATATAACATAGCTCACTACCATTGTTAAAATAAACAATAGAATTGATTGATAAAAATAAGTCTAGATAAAATTGAATAAAGAAATTTAACTAAAGTATCATATAATTTAAAAAGTGAATAAATGATCAATATATACAAGAATAATAAAAAGATGAAGAAAAATGAAAATCGGGAAAGAGCAAAAGAAAAGAAAAGATTTTCTGGTACAAACTGCAGGAGAGACATTTATCTGCTGCTTACCAGACAGTGAAAATCATTTGCAGAGTACATATCTCCAGATCCCATGGGTTGAAGTAAACGGTGCTTATCTTAAAATGGACCTGTTAGGAAACTAATGTAAATAACGTGGTAACAAAATGTTCACTAAGGTATGAAATTCATGGCAGAAACATAAAGAAAGATTGAATTAAAATATGGTGGAACATTGCTACTTTATTTTTCAGGAAACTAATGCTTGTATAAGATATTTCAGAAAAACATTAAAGTCAATTAAACATACTGATTGAAACATGTTTGATATCAGGCTTAAATACAATCAAAGTTTCAGGAAATATATAAATATATAAAATATTATTTAGATTCTCTAATCACATTACGAAATTTTTCCGCAAATACATCATTTAACACATACACAATATAATAAATCAAAAGATTCATTAACTTTCAGTTGCTTTAAGTAACATCGTAAAGAGAGACTAAATATTCTTTAAAAATGTTCCATATTTACATCGTGCTCCTTCTAAAGTATTGGAGCCGTGACGGCCGTGTGGTAAGATCTCGACCTCGGAACCGGGTGATTTCAAGTTTGAGACCTGATTTCACCGAAAAACATCCACGTAAGCGGATCTGGTGCACGTTAAATCCGTGGAGGCCATATGTCCACCCACTGGTGTGGAAGCTTGGATTAGGGGTGCCAGCTCAGGTGCCGCCCTCGTCATCTGACCATGGCTCAAAATTTCTATGCCCGTCCCAAAGCTGCCCTAATGTTGATTTAAATTGGGATATTAACACAACTAAACTAAATTGCAACTCATTATTTACAAAGTATATAAATTTTATATTTGTATTTATTTACTAGTGAATAATTCTATTATTTATCCTAAGTTTTGTGTGCAGCATTATTTTATAAGTTTATCACGCATATAATGGAATTTTAGAAGTCTATAACCAGCGAAGACGCACGTACCTTGCACTTATTCGAGGACATGCGTCATCACTCTGTACTTATTTCTGAGTTTCGGGCCTTTTTTTAAAACTAAATGCAGCAAAGAGTATCAAATTTATGTATCGAAAACATAAGTCTCAATAAAACACAGTATAAAATGCACCAAAGAATAATTTTCCGATGAATACCACTTTTAAAATTTCACATTTATTAGTAAGTTAAGCAAGAAGACTACAAAAGAATCAAGGATTAATGAATTTTGAAAAGATTTGCTGAAAGACTTTCAATGAAATTGTTTTGATTGATAACAAAAAAATTAAATTATATTACTAAATTCGAGATACAATTACTTCTGATCTTCCTAAGCTACTCAACACTGAAATACCATTACGCAAATATGTTTTTAGAAGCCTGGATATCTTTTTTCTGAGGTAAGATTATATGAGATATGACTAAGGTCAGCTTATAAATGATCTGGAATTCAGTTATTGTAAAACGGTCATTAACTGAAAAACATATTTCCTGTATTATATCTTTAACATTAAGTTTACCAAAGAGTCATTTTTGTCCTCTCTGAGAAAACTTTTCGTTAATTTTCTTCAAGAAAATTATTGCAGTATTTTATAAGAATATTTTTATTAATTTTTACTTATATTTATAAGACATATAATCGTAAATCTAATCTTTTTTTTTTCTTTTTTTAGTTTTGGAGAAATGTATATAGTAAACCTATTTTTACCAAAGGAGTCATTTTGACCATTCGAATAAATATTGTTGAGAATACATACATTTATATTTAAATATGTAACAGCTTGATTGGGACTCAGATAGATATAGGTATTAATCTATACTTATAATAAAGCTCAATGTGTGTGTGTGTGTGTGTTGGCGCTCTACAGGCCAGACCATTCAACCTACAGCTACCAAATTTGGCACGTGTATACCTTGGAGGCCGGGAATGTGCACCTGTGGGTTATTTTTTCGAATTTTTAAAGAGAATTTTATTTATTTAAAAATTAAGCGAAATTTTGACGTGCTTCTGCTATAACTTCCGAAAATATTACCACACAAAAAAGATTTTTACATGAAGTTAAAGATCAAAAATTTATCTTTTAAATGATACTAATGTTTTAATCTTAAAATTAAATTTCTATTTTTAATGAATTTTTAAATAAATATTTTAACTATGTTTTTCAATAATTTTTTTCGCAAAAAATAAAAATTAAGATTAAGCACGTTTTGCATTCACGGGAAAAAATTAGCTTTTTTCAAGGTGTTGTCATCACATTGATAAAAGCCCCAATTAAAAATAAATTAAATCTTTTTGGAAATGAAATCTGCAAAAATATAATTTTTGGCACGTGTCTTTAGGAAATGAAACAAATAGGAAATATTATTTTTTCTAAAAAATAAATTCAAGAAAAATTATTTTATGATCTTTTACACTCTCTATACAGGGTGTTTATTCAGTCCCGGACCCATTTTGATGTTCAATGAGTCATAAAATAATGAAGATATAAACAAACTTATGGCATTTATTGATGGAATAACTCATATATTTTCCTTTTCAGGTTTGAATATTTTTACGTTTGTAAATATCGTCTGAGCGTGTTTTTAATTTCAGATAATTTCATTTTCCAGTCTAAATATCAGTACTTTTCTAAATATCCTCTGCTTATTAATTGCATTTTTCTCTCTTTTGTTTTTGCAACTATTGAAATGTTATGTTTACTTTTGATATGTTTGTTCTATGTAGTACTTTTGTGTGTGATGTTTTATTCGAGCGGATATTAAGGAGAATGCATACACCACAAGAGAAATCACAGATTTTATGGTGGTCATAGAGTTAATTTCCAATCAACTAAATCACTGACTTTTAAGAGTTAATT
>JAPMOR010016188.1:0-11934 GCA_026543865.1 Argiope aurantia | reverse complement strand
TGGCAGGTGATCTTTTTACCAAAATTGTAGATCTGAATCAAATTTTGATATGTGATGCTTTTACTAAAAATGTAGATTTGAATCAAATTTTGTTAAGTGATCTTTTCATTAAAATTATAGATCTAAATCAACTTTTGATTCAACTCGTCCAATGTGCAATTAAACCTTATGTCAAATAATGTGCGTGATAACGCGATAATTCTAAAACGCTACAAGCTGGATTAATAAAATTTGGCTCATGGTTTTATCAATATTATTTAGACATGTGCAACCTTTTTAGACTTAATATCTATATTTATGTGATCTCGATAAGTTAAAATGCATGGAGTTAGGCAGATGAATTTTACAATGTAGTTTTATGCAAAATTCAAGATAAGTATCAAATTTTGAATTTAATATCTTGTTTGATTTAATTATTTTAAATTAATTTCCATAAGTGCGTGAGAATTCACCAATGTAACGGTGTAGAATTCTTTTGTAAGAGATGATAACATCAAAGTTTTACATCAGTGCTAAATTATGGATCTATTCGATCATGGATAGAAGTGACATTGGAAATTTTTAACACTATTACCTTCGACGTACGTCGTAGTTACTACGTTAAAAATTCGATATTGGGATGAAAAAAATCGAATTTGTTTTATTTTACTCAATATTCTTAATTCCCTAACAGTTTTCTTACAAAAGATCCATTTGAATTTGTTTTAAAACCACCATTTCTTCATATTTTTAATTATGTAATTAACAATTTCTATGTTATTTTGCATTTTTATGGTCGTTCTCTCAAATTCTGAAATTTTGTATGGTTGTCATGCGAAAAATTTCACATTTAAATTCGAGGTTTTTTTCTTTACAAATTTGCCATGATATTTCCATATGAGACTCGGCATTTCTATTTTATTTTTGTATCATTAAATAATTGCTGGTAAAGAATAACTCCAAGAAAGTGGAAAATAATTATTAAATCAAATCAAATTATTTAATTAAAGTAATTAATTGTTATAGATTTTTAATTTTTGTCCTTATATCTACTGCTTGATATCAAAGTTATGCTTTTCGTATTTTTTTTTATCATGTGAGAACATGATGCTGTTTGGGTTAGAGGGTTTTGAAGCTCGAAATCGCGTAAGAAATGAATAACGCTTAAATGGCAATTTTCAGAATCATCCTTTAATCCCATATATTTTTTTACCTGTTTTATCTAGTTTTGCTTTATTATTAGGTATGCTTCCTTGAAAGCAGATGAGTTTTTTAAAGGTTGACCTACTTTTACCAATATTGCTTTATTATTACGTATGCTTCTTTCAGAGCAGATGCGTTTTTAAAAGGTTGACCTACTTTTACCAATATTGCTTTATTATTACGCATGCTTCCTTGAAAGCAGATGAGTTTTTAAAAGGTTGACCTACTTTTACCAATATTGCTTTATTATTACGTATGCTTCTTTGAGAGCAGATGCGTTTTTAAAAGGTTGACTTAGAACTATGACATCATAGCTGTTATTTCATCTCAAAATAGGTCGAGCTCCAAAACTTTTTTTGCCAGCTGGAAAAATTGAAAATGAAAGTTTAAAAAAATAATCATCATTTATATACATAGAGAGAGAGTGATAGAGACCGATAGAGGTCTCGTGATTGTTCCAAACCGGTTTAAACTGGATAATGACTTAAAATAATTAAGACAAATAATGGCATAAAAATAATAATGTTTTCACTTGATAACTTGAAATTTTGCGATCGTAGATTTCATTTTAATTTTTCTCCAGTTTTTTGAATTTCATTGATTTTTTTTAATATCGTCAGAAAAAAAATAATCATATTAAAAAGATATGCTGATTACTAGGGATTGCAATACCTGGATACATAATATTTTGAACCATTTGTACAATTTTGTAATACTGGTATTCATAAGTTTAAATACCGGTTTTTCGGTATTTACTAGAAATTTTTAAAATTGTCTCCACTATATGTTCAGGGACCGCCAACATAGCAAAATAATATACTTTTTTGTTTTTATGTATCCTTAGCGGCCGAAATTAATTAGTTGATTAATGGCTGAATTAATTGCTTACATCTAAATTTGCGAAACATGTATTATCTTTGAAAGAAGATATTGTATCCATAACGACTGATGGAGCAACAGTTATGAAAAAAGTTGGAAAGTTGATTGGTGCAAATCAGCAATTGTGCTATGCTCATGGAATTCAATTAGGAGTAATATATGTATTATACCAAAATAAATAAATAAATAACAGTAGAATCCAAATACACTGGATATAGAAACTTCGGATTTCGACATTCAAGAGAGTGAGAGTGACATTGACAATGAAGATAATGACAATGTAATTATTGAAGAAGATATTGCTAATGATAATGAAATATTAACAAATCAAGAATTGCTTCCTATAATTTTAAAGTTCGAAAAATTGTTAAGATATTTAAACGTTCCCCTATAGAAAAAAGGACATATTATAAAAATATATACTAATTGAAAATAAAACAGAATATATGTTAATATTAGATTCTAAACACGTTGGAACAGTTTACTCCTAATGATGGAGCGATTTTTGAAACTGAAAAATTCTATCCAAAAAGTTATAATGGACTTAAACGTGTAAATTAATTTTTCAGATAGTGAATTCGACTTAATATCCAGAACTGTGTCAGCTCTACTTCCAATAAAACTGACTATTGAGGCATTATATCAGAGAGATTCTAATTTATAAATAGCTAATGCAACAATAAATTTCATGTTGTAGTCACTGAAAGAACAGCACACATCACTATCTGAAAAATTATATATTACATTGAAAAATCGCACTTAAGGAAGGCATACCGAAATAAAAAATGTCTTATGGTATTTATATAATTATAATGATTGTAAAAATGAAAATAAAAAAAAGAAAAGAAAATAACCAATTCAAATCTGATTAAGTTTATAGTAAATTTTCTTAAAATTTTTTACCCAAAAATCTATTCACATTCAGAAGAATTCGGTTCAGTTATTGAAGATTATGATGACACTATTGTCGATAGTGAAAAGGAATAGTCTCTTGAACAAAATTTAGAATTAGCGATAAATAAAAAAAAATTTCAACGAACCAAAATACAATACAAAAATTAGTTATACCCAAAACCATCCGACGAGAAATCGATTTATTCGAAGATGAGAAATTTAGAGGTAAATACTTGGAAAAAGTATATCGCGCATTGCTGACAGTACCACGAACTAGCGTAGATGCCTAAAAAGCGTTTTCAGCAGCTGGAATTTTTTGAAAAAATTACTTTTAGTTACAGTACAATTGATGCATTGTTTTTTAAGATCACATTTAAAAAATTTGTAATAGTACCACAGACTGAATAGTGAAATTTGCACTTTTTTGTGATTTAAATAAATAAGATGTTCCTTTACTTTTTTTGTGATTCTTTATATACTGTTATAATTTATAAGTTACAAATTATTTTTTCTACATTCTCTAATAAAACTGGCAAATAAAACGAAGAAACACCTGTGTTTTCTTTCTTTTTGTGAAATTTCTAATACCGGTATTAAAACCGGTATCCCGGTATTAAGATCTAAAAAATACCAAATACCGGAATTGAAATTTTTGTTCCGTATTGCAATCCCTACTCATAACTTAAATTGTGTTTTTAAATCCATCGGGATATAAAGGGTTAAAAAGAATTGTAATATTTTTTCAATGCTTCGAGATACGAAAACGTTCTGACTTTCATACTATTTATCAGTGGAACAGCAGTGTTTAAAAAAGTTAGATAAATGTATCGTATTTCTCAATTTAATAATTAATAAGTAATAAAGTTTTTATGTTATCTGCAAGATTCCAAATAAATCATTTAATATTATTAATATAAAAATATTTTTAACATTTATTATTTTACACTTTTTAGTGTTTAATACCTTACATATTTCATTATAATAAAACTATGAAATCTTGTAATCAATTTTTTGAAATTTTATTATCAATTAGAATTAAATATGTATTGAATAAAATCAAATAAAATTTAAACTATTAACTGCTAAAATCTATATCTGAAAATAATAAATATCTGAAAATATAAAAAACTTATCACACCATCCTAACACAAATATAGGATTTTATAAATTTCATCATAAAATTAAATGATTGAATAATTTATTAGAAAATTCTTTCTTTTTAGTTATAAAATTAGCTGTCATGAAAAAATGAAGCTAAATAGAAGTATTGTATGAATAGCAAGATAATATTATGAACAATGAAATCACATAACAAATTTAAAATATTGATAACGAACTAATGTAATAAAATTTCCAAAAAATGATTGAAATACTGAAAAAAAAAACCGAATTATTTGAAATTCTTTTCTTTAATGAATAAAATACTTTTATTAGTTATTTTTAAAAATTTTTAAAAACTAATAAAGGAATGTTGGAGCAACATTTTCATTTTTGCCATGCAAATTCCGATTTGGCACAAATGTTCGGAAAATCTCAATTGAATCCGTTCTTCTTAAAGATATTTTTAAATATACTTTTAAAGGTATCATCCGGCTGAAAAATGTTGAAAGAAATCAATAATTCGGCAAAGGAAAAACGACACTCTAATCTACGAAAAAATACGAAACACATGTAACAAAAACACAACCGATATGTACACAAAGAACGACACTCATAGAAATTAACAGCAAACTAGCTGACAATAAATAATTCATTAAAGCTATTAAATTAAATTGCCGGGTTATCCATAATTAATTAAATCCACATTAAAATCCGAGCGCGTCACTTTTTATAGTCTTCAGATAAAGTTTGAAATTTTCCAAAGGAATCACAGATCTCTGATACTAATAGAGATTGGCTAGAGTTCCAATAGTTTACAGAGCTTCCAATTATGTTGCCCTCATCGTCAAATTTTTTTTCAAATGGCTAACAATTTTGTTCCAAGATTGGTTGATTTGATATTAACAACCATTAAAAAGCATGCAGATATCTCTTTTTCATAGTATATACAGTTAACATAGCTATATAGCTGTGTTACAGGTTCATAACAATACCGTCCATAAATTTAAAGGGCTGTCTTTACCAATAAGGCTTTATTTCCGTTAAACAGTTCATTCGTTAGCAGTACATATAATAAAAATACAATAATTTCTCTATGCATATTTTATATAGGATAAAATAAAAAAAACCAATAACAGTAATAATAAAAAACAATTAAATCATTATTGAAAGCAATCATTCATGGCATACTGAAAAGTGTTTCTCTTTTTATTGATTTTGTTTCTACTGTTAATAATTTTTTTAAATTAATTAATGTTAATATATGAATTTTAAATTAAAAATTCAATAAGTGACAGTTCACTTCTTCAAGTACTTTTAGTATCCAAACTCGGCACAGGTATAAAACAACGTTTAACGATTTTAGTATCAGAACTATATTGGCATATCTCCGATTCGAAAATAGTGTTCAAGAACAACTTTATGAAGAGGAAAAAAGAAAGAAAGAAAGACGATGCTGATAAAAATTCCTTCTCTATCCAAACGATTGTTTGAACATGTTTTCAGAGAGGCGGGTCGCTTTTCTGCAACTCGCGCTCGTCTTAAAACACATAAACCTAATTTATCTCTTTACAGTTTCCAAGCACGTTCTTCAAACTTCTCTTTACAAAACTGAAAACTTTGGCCACAAAGGGCAATGGCGCCCCTTTGACGCCCCGGCACTTTGTAACACGGAGAAACACGATTATAACTGTTTTTGCCCCTTCAGCTGGAAAAACGGGAATTAAGGCGGGAGGAATTGCTCGGAATTTGCGACATTCATCGCACCATAAGTATGTGGTTGAAAAATGTTAAAGGGCCACTTTTATCTTTTTCCTTTTTTTATTTCATCCTTTTCAATTGTATTAGGTTTAGAAAAACTAAAATTCTGTTTAACAAGTATTTGAAGTTAAGGGATCCGAGTGACAGATATAAGCAGTAGCAGATATAAGTAGTTACATTTATCAACGAATGTTTACACCCCTTAATTAATGTCAACAAAGGTTACATTTGTCAATGAATATTTATTCCACTTAATGCATATCAATGGAAGTTACATTCATTAATGAATGTTTATGCAACTTAATTCATATCTATGAATGTTGCATTTATTAATGAATATTTATGCAACTTAATTCCTATCAATGAATGTTACATTTATTAATGAGTGGAGATGCTGCTTAATTCAAGCTAATGAAGGTCATAATTCGCACCATTTTCTTAATTCACGTCATTTACCGACGGACACTTATAAATCTGTGAATGTTTCATTTGCCCAAAAATATATATTATACCACTTATAAGTCTGTGGATGAAAAATGTTAAAGTGCCATTTTTATCTTTCCCTTTTTTTCATTTTTTAAAAACTGTATTAGGTTTAGAAAAATTCTGTTTTACAAGTATTTGAAGCTACCAGATCCAAACAACACATTGTACTATAAGAATGTAGCACCCAGTTTTAGTAGGTACATTCATCAATGAATGTTTAAATTAATTCATATCAATGACGGTTACATTTATCAATGAATGTGTATACCACTTAATTCATATCAATGAAGGTTTCATTTACAAAAGAATGCATATAAATCTGTGAATGTTTCATTTGCCAGGATATATATATTCGATTATTCAAATGTTGATGCATTTGGCAGTAAGCATGTTTCGCTATTTTATTCCTACACACACTTTAAACCTATTAGAATTGTAGCAGGTTTAAGTCGTTACATTTATCAATGAATGTTTTATGTCATTTAATTCATATCAAAGAATGTTTCATTTATCGACGAACGCATATATATCTTTGAATATGTCATTTGCCAGGAAATATATATTATGTTATTTTCGGTTTCAGTTATATACATTTAAATGTAGATGCATTTCACAGTGAGCATGTTCACTATTTATTCTTACACACACATTAAACTTATAGGATTGTAACAGTTGCATGTAGTTACATTTATCAACGAATGTTTAAACCACTTAATTTATATCAATGAAGGCTAGTTTATCAATGAACGCATTCAAATCTATGAATATTTCATTTGCCAGGAAATATTCTGTTTTCAAATTTATGCACATTTGACAGTGAGCAAGCATATTCCCTACTTTATTCCTACACACACATTAAACCTGTAAGAATTGTAGTAGGTGTAATTAGTTTCGTTTTTCGATGAATGTTTATACCATTTATATCCTTCCAATGAAGGTCGTATTTATCAATAAATGTTTATATTTCTTAACTTATATGAATAAACATTACATTTGCCAATGAACGCATGTAAATCTGTTAATGTTTCATTTTCCAGGATATAGATATTTGAGAGTTTTCAAATGTAGATACATTTGACAGTAAACATATTAATTTGTAATTTTACTTAATATGAATGATAAAATATAATGAAAGACAATATTATCAATAATTCCAACTTCTTTAGAAGTTAGAATATTATGAATCAGCATAAATTAAAAATAATTAAAATTACAAACCCCAGCTCATTGATCTTTATTCGAATCCAACATAAAATAATACAAACAAGAAATTTTGCACAATTTTAAGCAAGAAATCCTATTTATCTAAATACGTTGTGGCATTAAAAATATCTAAAAATAGAATTTCATCTGATTTCAAACTAAACTCTCGTCTAGATTGGAATTAATTGAGTTGAAGAAAGCCATAAAAATTCTGAATAAAAAAGTAAAAATCATATAAATCATGAAAATGCATTAGCTATACGCCTAATTTAATAAATATACTTGAATTTATTAGATATTCAACAGTTTTTCTCAATTTTAATTGAAAAAAAACATATTCACCAGAAACCATTGTGGCATTAAAAATAACTAAAATTCATGTTTCATCTTATTTGAAATTAAGTTTACAAGTAGTTTCCAAGTAATTTAGTTGAAGGGAGCTGGAAACTTCCAAATAATCACTTAAAAAATCATAAATCAGGAAACTGTATTATCTAGGCATCTAATTTAATAAATATACTTAATATTATTATATATTTAACAGCATTTTTCGGTTCCGCTTGAATTTGTTTTTTATTTGCTTGAAAAATTTTTACTATTACAAAATTCCAAGAAGAAATGTTTGATCCGATTTGAAATTATGTTTCTGTCTAGAATTTAATTTATTCACTTAAAGAAATCAATAAAAAAAAATTCAAATCACAGAATTTTATACTATAAAAGAGGAAAAAAAATTTCGTTCCCTTACGCGATAATGGTTCTTTTATTGTATCAAAATAAGTCCTTTTATTGTGGGAACCAAATGAAATATGTACGAAGTGATTAAATTGATACTATAATCTTGGTAAAAAATGACTTCAAGCACGCACAGTTCTTTTGAAAATGGGGTATCATTTAATAAAAGATTCATAGATAAGAAAAATATAATATCGATTAAAGAACATCAATTCTTCTCGTAATAACATACCTGAAATAAAATTGCGATTTATTTTTCATTCGTAATGATATTGCATGCTTAAAGTGCATGAAGTGGCAAAAATATTGTTAGTACGCATTAAAATGCACAAAAATTACATAAGAACAAAAACATTTTCTATCTTACATCCCCCCAATGACCTATTATTATTTTGTTTCATTAACGAAACCGGCGGGAGGAATGTTATCAAAACTTCTCACCATATTTTCTAATACATGTTCTTGGGTATTATTAAACCATATATTTGAATAATGATTACGAAAGAGATTATTAGATCTGAGATCTTTGAAGATTTTTTTGGGTGAATAATTGCTTGAATGCATTTAATATAAATTACCAGAAAACCAACTGTGTATTTAGTACGCATTTTCATAAACCAATTAGAACCAAAATTACAACTATTCCAAAATCAATAAACTATTATTGTAGTCATAAAATTCGGATGTCAAAATTGATTTATTTACGTTGTTGCATTTTTAAGTTATCACATTTTGGCGTATACAAAAGTACAGACCAACAGACGACCAGTCTCTTGATGAATTTGGTTTGAAATCTGATATGGATCTACATTTTAGATCTTGAATCTATGCACCAAAGTTTATCTATCTAGCTCTCTTCGTTTTGTTGCTATCATGTTGATTTATATTCGGACAGCCGATCAGATACATTTTGATCAAAATTTGTCAGAAATCTACAAATTTAGAGAAGAGACTATATACCAAATTTCATTCTTCTAGCTTAAAGCGTTTTCTAGTTATTGTACTCACTAAGACATACATAATTCTAAAAGTGTATTTTCCTTCACAACTATCGGAATCTTTTTTTGAAAATTTTATTTGTTCGCCTATTCATGTCATGTGAATACAATAACGCAAGAACAGGAGCAATGAGATGAAATTATGAGAAAAGATTTATCATTAGAATGAAAGATCTATAACAAATTTTAGATCTAATACATCAAAGGATTAATCAACCACAGCAGAAAAATATCAATTATTTAATGTAAAATATTAGAGTGATAAAAATGAATACATTCGGATAATTTTATCAAGGAGTGCTTTTAAATAGGTATTCATTTCTAAAAGGGGTCTGAGTTTCTTCCAAAGATTGTTTTCTCACACACTGGATAATCCAAATTATAACTATAAACGACTAAGAATTAATATGCGAAAATTCATTTACAGAAAAGTGGCAAGAAATGAAAAATTTGCAAATAAAAATAACAGTAAAAAAATACACATATAGTGATATAGTTCGGTAAAATAGTGGATATACAACTGCAGTAGAGTACCAAAATTAAGGAATTCAATCACGGAATTGTCTAATCTAAAATAAACAATTTGAAATTTCCAATCTTTAAGAAATATTTTTTTCATTAACTAAATTAAAAATGTATAATTTTAACCGGAAACATAGAATAATTCGGCCTTCAGTGTCTCTCTCTCAATAAATATTTGTGTGCATGTGAAAGCGAATATTCAAAAATGATATTTGGTGCGAGATCTTATCAGCACTACTTGTTTAACTAACAGTTGAATAATAGACTCAGATATATGGCGTGGTGAAGTGTCAATACTGTGGTAGATATGCATCAAATTATAATTTACGGAAAGGAAAATACCAAAAATATTCAGCGAGTTCAATTCACTGTACTACAAATTAAACAAGCTACTGTTCATTTCAGGATCGCGAGACTAGCGCTTTTCGACAGTAAGGGGTGGTAAACAGAAAGATGAACGGTTATTATGCCTCATACTTCCGCGAATAATCTGAGATCGCCCTATTGTTAAAGCTCAAAAACTTCCCTTTCACCCCTATTTTGGTCAAATGAATTCATCCTGACGCATGCGCGAAAGCGTGGAGGATTTTCGAATCCGAGAATGATCAGTACATTGTGTTTGCAAACAAAAAAAAATGAAGGAAAATTATTCTCTCATGTATAAAGTTCATGACTGTTTTCAGAATATTAACAGTTTGGTAACCCCTTCTCAGCTAACAGAAGATTTTTATAATGAATTACATTTATAATCTGAATAATTGTAAAACTTGAAATTAAACAAAGAAGAAACTCAGAAAAATTTCAAGTAATGATTATAATCTGGAGTCAAATCCAAATCCTCATTTATTTAACAAAAGAAAAAAGAAAAGAAAAAAAGAAAGAAGAAGAAGTAGGTCACTATTGATAAACCTGAAACTCTGGCATAAAACATATCGAACCGAAAGACAAAAACATTCTGTTCTATTAGAGAAAATGTGACCTGCAAAAGAGTTGTCAGGTTTAATTATTTGTTTGTCACAAGTTATTGATTTACTCTAAAAACATCAGTATTTGGATTCAGCCAGAGAATGGAAAGAAATTGTTATTATCGACCTCTTGTTAACTGCATTTATATACAAAAACAATGGATTTTGGTGCAAAATTTTCTGAACAACAGCAAACATTTTTCTGAATAATCCCACTGAAATATTATTTACATAAGAATTACATTGATGTCTGCTTTATTTAATTTAACCATCCATTTTTAATGAATTCTACATTTGTATCTTTAGTTGATATACAACATTACATCGTGTATTTTATTCAAGTAAGTGTGGTTGCATACAAAATGTGTTGCAACACTCTGAAACGAGATCTCGAGATATGTGTGGCTATGAAACCGCACACAGTCTTAAGTCTAACCAGTAATTACGGGGGGTAATTGTAATTTCATATTACTGTATTTTAATGTTTTATTAAATTGTTCTTCAACTTTTCTTTACAAATATCTAATTTGGATGGTGCTAATACAACTCTGTCTAACATACTTATACAGTTACATGAGTCAAAATCTCAAAAGTAGCATAGCGTCTTTTATTAATCAAAGCGAAAAGACGATCTTTATTGTTCATAATATTATTGCTACTCATATAATTATATATATAATGATATTTTAACTCTAATTTCAATTTAATTAATTTTCAGGATTTTTTTCTTAATTTAGCCCATAGTAACTTTATTCTAAAACATTCTCTTATTTCGTGATCCAATTCCACTGTCTCTACTTAATTAATTCAAGAGAAGCTTTGTTAAATTGCTGAAACAGCTAAAAGTCTAACTTTCCCACACTCCGCGTGAAGAGGCAAAATACCGCTGATGAGGCAAATTCTTTTTTGAAATCTCCCTGTGTTTCCCCTGCCTTCTTCGCGCGTGTAACGAAAATCCCTATCGAAATCTCGTATTATATTAGCACTATGAAGAAATGTTTTCCCTATCAAAATCGTAGGTTATATAAGACCAGGAATAAAATGTCCAAGAGCTTTTTCCTCATTCCTTTTCTGTGTGCTCATCGCTTGTACATATGCCTGCTTCTTAAAAATGAAATAAAACGACGTCACGAAATAGCAAGTCTCTTCACTGTCTTCAAACTACATTCTGCTTCACATAAAATAATGTTACATATATATATATATATATA
>JAPMOR010016184.1:0-15821 GCA_026543865.1 Argiope aurantia | reverse complement strand
TTCCAAATATATTTCTAAATAATTATCAATCATTTATTTTGTGTATTTGTGAAAAGAAGAAACAATTACATTGCCTTGATTTGCTTGTGAATTAATTTATGAAATTATTTTATTTTTCACTATTTGCTTCATAATGAATCCTTCGGACAAAGTGTTACAAAAATGAAAAAAAAATGAAATTGAAAAAAAAATGCTATAAAATACAGAGCGTTCGTTATCTTATAATTTCGACGGATATTTATCGCTTCGATTTATTTTGATGTTTTACAAAGGGAAAAAGCTTTAACCTTGACTGTAAGCTCAATGTGCTTCGATTGCAATGATTGGCTGAACTGGTCACTCCTTCAGATTCACGCGATGCGATTGGCTTAAGAAGCTATATATTAAAAGTCGCAAATGAGGTGAATGCAGAAATTCAATGGAAACTGAGCAAGTAAGTGTGATTTGGTATTCTCTTTTCAAAATTTTATTTTCAGCTAAGGGTTCAGGTTTTTCTCTTACTATTTTGCATTAAATTGTTGTTTATTTCACCTTTTTGAAGATGGGTGTTTGAGCTTATTTTAACATATATTTAAATAATATAATTAAGGCGTGTTTTTATTTGGGTGCTTCTGAAATTAAATGTAGTTTTTTTTTTTTTAATTTAAAGAAACGTGTGCATGAAATGATGTTGATTAATTTATATTTTTACTAAGTGCTCTTGCATTGTAGATACCAGCATGTATTTTTTTTTTTTTTCCTTTTCTATTTGATAAATTTTCTGTTAGACAAGAGTTGCTTAATAATATCTCTTACTTTTGCTAATTCGTGTTATAAACTTTCTATGATGCGAGTAGCCTGTTATTCTTCATATTCCTAAAATTATTCGTAGAGAGGTCATATTTTGAAGCTCTTCTATCGATCCATCTGGAACCCACTTTCTCCGCAGTTTTATTGATTTGCTTTGACACTTCTGTGGTACCTGCTGAATTAGCGATAGTGTATATTTCTTCGTTTAAATTTAATTTTTATTGCAGTGCTATGAAAAACGAAATTACACTAGCGCTTTGTCAGTCATTAAAATATAATTTTCTTAAACTATTCTTTAATTATTGGAATTTTAATGTAATTTATGCTATAGTGATTTATTTTTAAAATGTTTAATTTTAAAAACATCACTCAGCTAATCTTATGCTTATTTACAACTTTATTTTTCAGTTTTCCTCTAAAATTTATATAATTCTTGTTCAGTTCTTTTGTTTCTTTTATTTTTTGTTTTTATTTTATTGTTCCTGGAAAATCCTTGAAGTTTGTTGCTCTTAATTGTTGCGAAATCGGTGATCTTGATTTATGCAATTCCAACAAATAGAGGGGCAAAGGAAAACGATAAAAAAAAAACTGAATTTGAACAAGTGCCATTTTCTATCACAGTTGGTCTTAAATCTTTCTGTTCTCCCTTCTGTCACTTCTTTAAATAGCATCTGCCTGTGTGCCATTCTGTCTGATAGAATCTCAAGTTTAATACGTTTCCAACCTTGGTCATGATCAGAGTGTAACTTTAAAATTCAGTGTAAACTCTGATCCAAGTTTGGGTTTTCTCATTGTTTTGGTAAATGCTCGTTATGGATTTTAAAGAATTTTTAAAAATAATATATATATGCAAGTAATCTGCTTTTAATGAAATGTGGTTTTGACTTGATTTGTGTGATTTTTGCTGAAGGATTTTATCTATTCAGACAGTTTGATTTATCAAATGTATCTATGTGTATAGGATAAGCATTATTGGAAATAATCGGTGATTAATGCAACTTTTAAATATTCAGCTTATTTTTAACAGAAGGACTTCTGGTATTCTTTATTCTTATAAGTCAAATTTTCTTTTTAAAAGCTTTGTGTTACAAATTTTATATTTTATTGCTGCTTTCTCTAAGATTTAGATATGATCATGAAAATCTTAGAATCTTTTCTTAAAATAATCTTAGAATTTTGAAACTTTTTGTAACATAACTGTTTTGAAACATAATTGACATAATTTTGAAGCAAACATAATTTTGAAATTATTTTTTTTATTTCAATAGTTTTAAAAGGTTTAAAACTTGTTAATGAAATAGCTAGTATTTTAAGAATAGTTATTAATAACTAGTATTTAAGTATTCATCTTTAAGTAAAAGTTCTTGTTTTTAATATTTTCTAATTGTAAAAAGTACATACGTTACATGATTTAGTTCTGCAATTCAAAATATATATATATTATTAACATACAAGTGTTGCTTAACATATTTATATTTTAAAAAATTAATCTTGTCTGCATTCTGTTTAAGAATTGAATCTTTCTTTAGTCTGAAATATTGAATCTGTCTACAGTAGTTAAATGTTGACTGTAAAAAGTTAGAAATTTTACTATTTAATTAATTTTTTTCAGACTATTGTTATTATGAAAAACGTGGGTCACCGAACAGAACTAAAGAAAAATCTAGTCGGTCGTGGTGCTGAAATACCGGTGTACTGGAGTAGTGAGATTGAGGACGTTTTTATTCTTTATAGTAATATGCGAGTGAGTTGATCTATTTTTCGTCTTTTCGGCAGTCATCTATACCAAGCAGCTACCAACTACTTTTTAGTGTAAGTATAGATGGATTCTCTTCAGATACATAATAAATATTTTTATCTTTTAAGATGCAATTGTATTAATAAATGCTTAGTTATAAAATTAATATGCAGTCAAGTCGATGTATAAATTTATTAATATTAGTTAATACCTAGTATTTAATAACTATTAAATGCTAATTAAACTGAATAACATGGAATCTTTTATAAAATCATCTAAGAATAACAACTAAAACGTGATACCAGATTAAGATTTGTGAATTTAAATAAATTTTAAATTTGTGCTTATTGGATTTTAAATGATAAATTTATTCTAAATCAAAGCTCCTTTTGATCTTTAAAGTAGCTCTTCATAAATGTATACAAACTTCTGGTATTAATAAATTATGTAAGGCATTAAAATTATCTGTACCCAAGATAATTTTATCAGGTTTATTTTAATTTTCATATAGGCTTAAAATTCAGTAATTTTAGTCGAATTTATTTCTGTTTGAAAATAAGCAAGGACTTTTTGGATTTCAAAAAAATTGCTTTAAATTAATCCTGGCATTTGATTATGAATTATTCTCATCCTTCAGTATATTAATTCATTTTCTTTTTTTTCAGTTATTCAGTTTCTGACAAAAGCGTTTTTTTAATATCTATAAATTTTAAAGAAAAATGGTTGGCCTACCAGCTTTGCGTCAAGAACCAACTGTTGGTGTGAAGTTTGTAAGTGCGGGAACTGCAGCATGCGTTGCTGATATGATCACGTTCCCTCTGGATGTAGCAAAAGTAAGACTGCAGGTAAGAAGCCTTATTCTTTATTTTCAACTAAGACATTATTAAGAATGTAGCTAAAGTATTAGTTATCCAAGTTTTTTTTTTTTTTTTTTTTTTAAATCAGGTTACTGCTTATGAACCTCTAAAATTTTATTTAATTAACTATTTTATTTATAATAGACATACTTAGTCAAGTATTTAAAATATATATTTTTATTGTCCTGCTTATTTATAATATTAATAAGATAGGAATTTTCAATAGCATTAAAATTTATAAAATATACAATTTTAAACATATCAATCTCAATTTTTTCAAATTATGTTGATGATATTCTAGTTTTTCAAGTATTTTTGTTTTAGATATATTAAAACAGCTTCATTGGTATTGGCGTAAAATTTATATTTGATAGATAATTTTGTTTATTATCTAAAATCTTTTTTAATTTCATTATTAAAATTAAATTTTGAATATGCCTAATATATTATATACATGTATTACATCATTATGTCCTATAAATGCTGTATATAAATCTATTAATATCAGTGTTATTATCAATCTAGAATTTATTTTATTAATAACATTAAATATTCTAAAATTCCAGATTCAAGGTGAAGGAGCATCGGGGGCTGTAAGTAAGAAAGGAATGTTTGGGATGATGTTGAATATCATCCAGAAAGAAGGACCTAAAAGCTTGTATAATGGTCTTTGTGCTGGTCTGCAGAGGCAAATGTGTTTTGCCTCCGTCCGAATAGGACTGTACGATTCTGTGAAAAATCAATACAGTGCTTTAGGTTGGTTAGCTTGTTCCTTAAGCGTTGTAACTTATTACACTTAATCTTAATTAGCTCACTTTATTTATTAACATTTAAACTTAACTGTTTTTTTTTAAATGACATTCTTTGTAAATTTGTTTGCTAGATATTTAAAAATTAACTTCTGCCTTAAGAAAAAGGACTTCTGAAGTTTAAAAAAAAAATCAAATTTATTTATTTTTTTAAAAGAATTGAATTGTGATAAACAATAACTAGTCTTTATTTTTGAAATTATTTAAATCCTTATTATTTTTTAAATAATGTAATTACTTTAAAGAAGTATATGTATATATGACAAAGATAAATGTTAACTTATCTAATAGATTGAAGACCTTTTAACCTTAAATATGCTGTTATTACTTTTGGCTTCTCTAGCAGTAGTTACAGTATATTAATCTGACTTATGTAAATTGTATAATCATGTAGTTCATGTACATAATCTCTTATGTACAGTATTTTATAACTTATATAAAATAAACTTCATTTTTATATTTGATTTCCTAAATTATAATAACTAAAGTTTTTTATTTTTATGCATTAGATCTTCTGATTAGATATTTTAAAAGACGTTATATAATAGAAATACATTACTAGTATACTTTAAAATAATAGAGTAAGTTTAAACACTTTATGCTATTATGGAATAAAATTAAGTAAAAGCTTACAAGTCTGAATGTTTTTAGTATCTGAATAGTTTTAAATTTAGACATCTATTTTAAAATTCTCTTCACCTGATCTCAAATTAAGAATTTAATCTGACTAAACTTATAGTTTTTTAAATGTGTAAATTAATATCTTTTATAAAATTTTAAAAATTTATATTCTTTAGCATCTGGTAGCATTCCTGCTGGCCATGTTGGCATCCGTATTTTGGCTGGGATCACTACAGGAGGCATGTCGGTCATCTTTGCTCAACCCACTGATGTTGTCAAAGTTCGAATGCAAGCCCAAGTTACTGGAGTTGCTCCTCGTTATGTAGGAACGATGAGTGCTTACAGAACCATTGCAGTTGAAGAAGGAATGAAAGGGTTGTGGAAAGGTCAGTATCTTATCCATTTTGCATCTTATTCTTGAGCTATATTAAATTATATTGCTTTTAATGGGGTTGTAAAAAAATTGTAACTAAAAGAAAAGTTCTGTTGCATTATATCAATTTTTAATCTATTTACTTGTCTTGTTAGAAATTTATTTAAAAAGGCAGAGGGGAAGTTCATTTTTTACCAAGAATAGAAATGTTATTTTTAAATTACATATGAAATTTTTTAAGCCAGAACAAATGCTTTCATTCAGTCCAATAGGTAATATATAGCTTCTTAATAAACATTTAGCTATTCTAATGTGAAACTTCATTATTTATAAGCGTTATCATAAATATATTAATTTTCAAGCATTGAAAATGTCTTTGATTCTTTAAATTTCTGAAATGCATCATAATCTATTTTTAATTTAATTTTTTAACTAGGTATAATTAAAAATTATAAGGAAAGATTTTGAAGCTAAAATATTTTCATGAATTTGAATATAAAATTTTACACTTTTAACTTATTTATAAACAAACTGAATATTTATATTTGCATGTGTATTCACTTTTAAAAATTTTTAATTAGAAAAGGTACTTTCAAATATGATTATAAAATATCTCTTGCAGTGTTTAATGCTTTGAGGTAAGCAAAGCACTTCTCTAGCCCATTATGACTTTGAATTCTACCATATTTATTTTGATTTTATTGATTTGATTTCTGCCATATTTCAATCTTTGAATGATTATCTTTTTGGTATTTCAGTAACTTCTATCAATAAATTTAATTTTTAATATGCTTTAAACATTATGCTTATAAGCACAATTTTAAAATTTTAGAAAATTTAAATTTTGAGATATGGATTACTTGGATTCTTTGTATTTAAAATTTTATGTATTTGCATAAGCAGTGCATATTTGTGATCAGCTGAAATTGAAGAAATGTCTTTTCAGCATGTATATTGACTAGCCATCTTAAAGATATCACTTGAAAATTATTTCTTTAAAAAATGTATATTTAAAGCATGAATTGAATTGTCTTGCTAACAAAGACAAAGTTAACATTAATATTTTTATATTTAAAGACGCTTTCTCATCTTTTTTAAGTGTATCTTTATAAGCTTTAAAGTGAGTGTTATTGAATTTCTGCAAGAGAATTTTTTTTTACTAAGATTTAATATTTAAATTATGCACTCTTTAAATGTGGTATTTCAGAAATCAAAAGTTAATATCTTAATTTTTGTTATTATATTTATAAAGGGTTAGCAAAAATTATTGAACATATATAGAATTTATCAATAGGCCATGCTTTACTTTGAAAAAATGATCTAAATTGTATAATTTAGTTATTTATGTCGATCTACAAGTTTATCATGTTTACAATTTTGTTGGTTAATTGTAATATGAATATATTGCTTTCTGCTATTTGCATTTCACGATGCATGTTAGTTAATAAATACCTCGATATGATTGAAGCATTTTGTTCTATAGAACAGGATTTATTTTATACTGGATATTAAAAGTATACATTGGCAAATATTGCTATTGTTGGCATTTTATGTTGTATCTTAACTTCACCAATAATTTAAAAATAGGATTTAAATACTCTTCAATATATACGTCCTCTATATATTGGATAGTGGCATTAAAACTTTTTGCTAACCCTACATTTGTATTTAGTCTAAATCAGCATATCAAATTATATATATATTTTTTTTTGTAAAATAGATTTTTATTTCATTTTGATAACTGATGCTTATATTCCTTTTTAAATTTTTAGGTGGTGACTATATTAACCCCCGAGCTACCGAGTTAAAAATTTCTCGCGAGTGTTTTGATATTTTGGCTCTTAAGAGCTTCACTATGCCTTCATGAATTTAATATGAAAGTTTTAGCTATGATTTGGCTGATTTAAGTTTTACCAATGTGTTTACAATTTATGTATTGGTAAAACTAATATATAAATATTGCATGATATGAATTTTTGAAATATAGAATCTGTGATCAAAGGTATTTGATCTCATTCTATATTTTACATGTAATACTAATGCCCTTCATAATTTAGGTACTTTGCCGAACGTCACTCGCAATGCTATTGTGAATGCAGCGGAGCTTGTCTGTTACGACCTTATAAAAGAGTTCATTTTGACTAGACGACTCATGTCTGATAATGTTCCCTGTCATTTTACATCTGCATTTGCTGCTGGTTTCTGTGCCACTGTGGTGGCATCTCCAGTAGATGTGGTCAAGACTCGTTTTATGAATTCACATCACGGCCAGTATGCTGGTGCTCTAGACTGTGCCTTGAAGATGTTTAAAGAGGGCGGTTTGACCTCATTTTACAAAGGGTTTGTTTAAATGATTATTTTCGTTTAGTAACCTTGACCTAATCTTAAATAACTGCAACAAGTTTTGTCTTTTGACTCGTTGCTAGATATGTTCCCCACATTGATAATATATTTGAAATCTTTATAATGTTTTTTATATGTACATTCTGTAATTTAAACAACTTGGAAAAAATATCAAATGATAACAAAGAAGTTTTCCCTTTTTTGGGTGTTCTTTGTTCAACTGAAAATATTAAAGAATTTATTAGAAGCAAACATGTACATATAAAAATTATTATACTGATATGATTACAAACAAAACTGATAACAAAATTTATTATCAATAAATCAACTTTGTTTCAAATTCAACTTTCTCAGACCTAAATTAATGAATTTAAAGCTGCCGTGTAAATGAGCTCTTTATCAGAATTCTTCAAAGAACTATTTCTATACTTTGTTTTCTTTAGTTTTGTATTGATTACTTTCAGTAAAACCTTTGTTCTTCATAACCTATTCCATCTGTGTTAAAATATTCCACTGCGACTTTCCTGTTGGAAATTGTTTATGAATTTAGTTTCTTTCAGTTTGTAACATTTCTACATTTTAATAAGTAACTTCTAAACGAAGCATCATATTTAATTTTAATTTTCAAATATTTGAAATAAATATAATTTAAGTAGTTTTAAGGCTCTGAATAGATTTGGATACTGTTTATACAAAGTAATTCTTGTTTCAAGTTAGTACTCGCATGATAAATGATTACTTTGAACTTTTACCCTCATATACACAGTATTCAATAATGGCTTGAATATTGCAGCATTTTCTGGCTTAAAGCCTTCGATGTCTATTCTCGCTTCTTCACCTTTGTATCGGCTTATTTTGAAAATGCTTGTGTATATATTTGACTTTAAAAAAAAAATGAAAGACTATTTACAAGTGATATATTTAAATTAAGGAATATAACTTGTTTTATTCTTAAACAAGCATATATAAGAACTGATAAAAATTTCATCAAACTAATGAAGTTCAGATTTTTAAGTTTGGTTTTATGAAACTTTTTTCTGTTTGAAAGAAAAATTGAGGTGAATAAGGACTTAGCTACCTGTAGTTTGCATCCTACATGCTATATTGTATAGGAGTAAAGTACTTCAGACTGAAAGTTCAATTAAAGTTGGACTCCAAGAAATAATATATTTGCTCTTGTATATCTTTATCGAGACTGCTCTGAAGTTCATTTTTTAACGATTAAAATTGATCCCTATGTATTTTAAAATAGATGAGTCCAATTTTTTTTGTTTTATCTCAAACTGTTTTTTCTTTTATCCTCCTATTTCTGACATCTATGCTGTTTCTCCTGATAGTCATTGTGACTGTGATATGTATTCCTTGCTGTCAAAATAGTTTGTGAACTTTCTACAGTATCTTGAACTGATTTTCTTCAAAACATAAACAAATAATTTTTGCAATTACTAATACATAAAATAACAAAGAAAATTTAAGTACTTTATTAATTGTATTATTATTTAAAGAGTAGATCTGATAAATTTAGCTTTGTTATTTAAAATAATATATTAGTTATAGATTTTATTCAACTTTTTCACATATTGCAAGTTTAATTTAAATTTTATTTTTATTATTGTATGACACAACTTCTTTCTTAATTTAACCTCGCATTTGATTTTAAAATGTTTAAAAATTTCTTGTGTGCTTTCTTAAATTTTCTTATGGCTTAACCTTAATTGATATTTTTCTAATAATAAAGTTATTTGGAGCACTTTTGCAAATCTATTAATTTTAACTGAAGAAATCCATAAATTAAATTTTCTATAAAATAATTTTTTAAAATTATGATACAACTCCGGTTTCTTAAAAATAAGCATGTAATGCTAAAAAAATTTAAAGCGTGGCTTATTCCTAATAATTCCTATATTATTCCTAAGAAATACATATACTTTAAATCTAAATAAATTTTAAAGCTAAAGTAGCATAACTTAAATAAAATATTTTAAATGAATTATAATTTACTGCATTAAGATCAAAAGTATGAAATAATTTTATAAAGATTATTACTGAATTTACCACTATTTTAAAATTTTAGCATGCATGTATAAAATTGTCAATTTTTAAAATATAATTTTGTAATGTTTTAATTTTTTAAAAAATCTTAAATTTTATTAAGCCTTTTGTTTGTGTACATATTTCATAGAAAAATATGCAGTTTTAACTTTTGTGATTCCCATATAATTATACTAATTTTATTCTCGTCTTTTCTAGGTTTATGCCTTCTTTTATCAGATTGGGTTCTTGGAATATCTGTATGTTTGTGACATTTGAACAGCTGAAACGTCTCTTTACCCATCTGAGCCAAGGAACTCTTGTGCCACCTGTACCAAAGGTCTATGCTGCCCCACCGCCTGTTAACCAGAAGGATGCAGTTCCTGTCAGAAAACCACATTATTTCATCCCTATTGTCATAAATCAGTGGGATTAAATTGTATATTGGGACAATTGTTTAGGTAAAAACATGCATTTAAAACTTCTTTAGACATTGGTCATTTCCAACTTGTTTCTCAGCTGCAGTTTCTTTGTAGAAAATCTAGTAATCTCTTATGTAACAATTGTAGCTAAAATTATCATACAGTAAATTATAAATATTAATTAGATTTGACATGTAGCTGTGCTACTTTAGCTTTAAAATTTATTTAGATTTAAAGTGTATGTGCTTCTTAAGAATAATAAGCCATGCTTTTAATTTTTTAGCATTACGTGCTTATTTTTATGAAACTGCAGTTACATCACTTGGAAATGGCCTACAAAATTTAACTTTATGAAAATTGGCTTGCAAGGTTGGTGACTTGCCTCTTTTTTTTTTTTTTTTTCCCTTTTTGTTATGAATGGCATACTAGTGGGAACTTTCTTATAAAAATTATTAAATATGACTGAAATTGTAATTTGGTATTTTCGTTTGTATATTGTGTAACATTTGATTTTTATCTTACTAGCCAGAGTATTTGAGTTTTTAAAGCTTAAGTTAATCATTTATTATCATGAAGTGTCTTTCATTTCATTTATATTCATTCTTGTGTTGAATTGTGAATTTATCATTATCTATTGACTGTAACCTTTTTAAAAGGTTTTTTTTTCTTTTTAAATTGTAACAAAGTAATTTTTTATTGATTTTTTTTTTTTTCTATGCATCTGTTATTTTTCTTAATTTAACTATCGCCAATTGCATATCCCTAAAGCCTTTTGTTAAATTCCCTGTATGCCATTTTGTATATAGTATTATGTCTGTGATAAGAAGTTATATATTGTTCATCTCCAATAGATATTGTAGTGGAAATGATATATCACATTCCTTTTTATGTAGCTTCTCCTTTTATTCCCTGCTGTATATGCACTGTTTTAACTGTCTTCCATGTATTAGTCTGTAGTCAAGAACAAACCTAACAATTTTTTAATAAATGTTTTGTACTGTTCAGAGGTGTCTTTTCTATACAAACACTTTTATCAATATCCAGTTAATTAACACAAATTATGAATTTTTCCTCAAAATATGTAGAGTACTAGACAAACTTCATTAGACTCAAGTTTTAAATTTTATTTGTTAGATTAAATTGAAAATGCAACTATAGTTGAAATTTATTCGACTTTGGAATTGGATGTCCTTTTGCCAATCGGTTTATTTTTGATAACTATAAGTAGCATGATATTGAACATTTCACTATTGTATTTTAGCTATGCATTTCAAGAATTATCGCTGGTAGGTTGAAAAGAGTTTAATAGTACTAACACCAATACATATGCATCATATTATAAATTGTAAACCACATTCTATCTACATGGTATCTCTGACTTTATAATCGGAAGTCTATTTTTAAATGAATGAAATCATCTGTTTTTTTAAAAATGCTTTGCTACTTTCACTCTTTTATGCATTAATCATTATTTTTAAAATATTTTGAATTGAAAAATGACAAAATTAATATATTATGGCCCTGACTTAGTATTATGGGAAGAATAAGGAAAAAACAAAATAAGAAAAACAAAGTATTTCAATATTTTATAGAATTGAAGTACCTTTTATAGATTGTTATCAATTGCAGAAAAATGGCAGTGAATTTGATTAAACACTAGGTTTGGATTTAAACTTTCGTTGAGGAATACTATCTATTGTCCAGGGGAAAAAAAAAAACAGATTTTGATTTTAATCTGTTCTCTATTGCTAATATTTCCAAAAATTCTTGCCATAAATATTGTAAAAAAAGTACTTTTTTCATCAGCTAATCTTTTGGCACTCTTTAAGGTTTCATTTTATTTCAAATTATTTGTAGGAAAAAAATCAATTTTAAGTAAGTATTATGTAAGTTTTGTCTTACTGTCTGTTAATTTGTATCATTTTGTTTACATAAAAATGATTTATGAATAATTAGTTTCTAAATTTACAAATTATTGTGATTAAAATTTAACATGTGCCACTTTTTAAAAGTTTAAATTCTTTTTATCCTATTCGTCAATATTAAATATATAGTACATATTCAACATTTACAAAGATGTACTATTGAGTGTTTCTATCAATGAGACAGATTATAATTTTTTAAATTTCGATGAATTGCATCAAAATTGTGCGACTGTTCCTACTTATTTCTAAGTTTGAGCACTAGAGAACAAATAATTTAATTTAGAATCATTAAGTTTAGCAAAAATATATAAGGTAGAAATGTAAATTTTTACTTTTATTAATTATTTGAACTTTTAATTAAAAGTCCGTGTTCTTTATTCTTTATCATTGAAAAATATTGAACAAAACAGATTTGGCATATTTTTGATTTTAATTATCGTACTGATTAAATTAAATATGGTTAGTTTAATATTGCTGTTTGTTATGGTAATTCATATATACAGTTAACAGAGTAGATGTTAACAGGTTTTGATGTTGTCACAATTTGTTATTTAATTTTCATGATTTCCCAATAAAAACAATTTTAAGTTATACGCAAGATTTAATTAAAAGTAGATACAAGTAATATTTCTGGAAAACCTGCTAGCAACAAGTAATATAAATGAAATTACCTTTCTGTTTGGGAACAAAAAAATAAAGGAAACCTAAAATATTTACTTTCTCTTTTATGAGAAATTACTTTTATTAGAGAATGCAAGAAATTTGCCAGTTAGTTTTGATTGCCAAAAATTATAATAATTTTAGATCCTGTAATTTTATTGCAAAATTTCCAATGCCTAGGAATGTTTATTTTATGTTATAAATTTATTCCCTATTTAAACTAATGTTTATAAACAAATTTTTAAAATGTTTTTAACAGAAATCTGAAGTTTTTTTCAGTCCAAATTTTAGTGATGAAACATAAAATTATTTTTATTGCAATCGTTTCCATAAAATTTTTTATTGCAATTGTTTCCAATCTAATACTACAAAATTTACAAATATTATAGGTCTGTTAAATCTATTTTTATTTACTTTTCCATAATAGTATATTTATCAGAGGCTTATTTGTATTTTAGATTTTGGCAATATAATTTTTAAAAAAAATTGTGTATTGAAATAAAAATTACTATAATTATTAAACCTATACTCATAATATTCAAATTCTAAAGTGATTTTATTTGAAATTATATTTCCTAAGCATACCTACTCATGGTTATGAACCTCAATATTATCGGACAACGAATTGTATTTGATTTCACACTGGAAAATAATACCTTAAAAATAAAAAAAAGTATATTTTTGATAATGAAAATGGATCATATTCTCTAAATATATTGATCTTTTACATCAAATAAGTTATTTAAAAAAAAATAGTATTACTTAGTTTATACTTCAAATGTCTTTGACCAGAACGTTGCAGTTCTCTTAACATTATTTCAATACTGCATATTCGTGAGCATAATATAAAATAAAAATAAAGCCTTTCTTTTTTTTCTTCAAAAAGTTTTATGAGAATCAGTAAAAACTGAGATTTTCAAATTCGTAATATTTTCAAAAAGTTAACGACCCATGATTTATTTTGTAAAATCCAGTTTATGCTTAGCAATAAAACAAATTATGTTGAAAATACCAAAACAACTTAAGTAAAATTTCATGAACTTTTTTGTTCTTTCAACCTTTTTGGAAAAAATTAAAAAACTGAAACATTAAAAAGTTTTCAAAATAAAAATTACTTCATATCCTTGCATTATCCTTGGGAATAAATAAATAAAATTCAAAATGACAACTTTGATTTCTAAGTCTCACTAATGAGTAGCATATGTCTGTTTCAATTTGTTTAGAAATTTGAGAACAGATATTAGATTGTAAAGACAAGGTAAAGCAAAAAGAAAGAAAAAGAAGGAAGGGAAAGAAAAGAGACATGATAGTATAGACAACTGATTTACTATCGAAGTGAAATGCAATTGTTTTCAAAGGAGAATGCTAGGCATTAAAATGTTAAAAGTATGCAAAAAAATCGCTAATCCAACAGAAATTTAAAAAGAAAAAAATCACCTTCCTTTTTTAACAAACAGACTAATTATTTTAAGCTATAATCTTCTGATCCAGAACTTTCTGCTTCCGTGCTCATTAAAAGAAAAAATTAATTTTTTGAAAAGATAATTTGGTGATTATGGTTTTCTTCAAAATTTACCTCCGTTTTTCAGGTTAACAATCACTAAACCAAAATTAAGATATATTTTTCTGAAAATCTTTTTAAAGCCTAAACAAACAACTTTGGGTTGTATTTAAATTAATGGTATTATTTTCTTTTTCGTATTTTGCTTTACTTATCAGTAGTCTTTCCCACTGTAATGAGAAATCCTAATCAGTAATCTTTTTTAAAATGATGGGGAAAAACTTAGCAAAATAGGAATGAGACTTTATAATTTGTTTATACCATCCACTGAGATTTTAATACATGTTGTAGACATATGAAGAGATTTGAAAATTTTACAGTATTACAACTTTTTTCCAAAAAGCAAAAAACCCATTACAAAGGAGGAAGAGATTAATGTTCTAAGCATTGTATTTAACTTTTCCCTAATAATTCCTGATCCCCCCCCCCTTTTCTTTTACTGAGCATCAAAACCATTTTGATTGTTAAATATATTGTATATCATTTCTCAATTCAGCTTTCTCTGTTCATTTTTTTAGTTTTTTTCCAATTTTTAAACTGCATTTTTTAACATCTTTTCTTTGTTTTTAGGCATTTAAATCATTAAAAAAAATAATTTTTTTTATTGTGTGTGTTGAGTTTCTTTCAATATCTTCTGATCTTTAAGGCAAACTGAGCTTGCCTTACCCATGCAACATAAATCTTACTTCCTTTATGATTTCTATATAATTTGAATTTCCAGAATATTTTAAATAATCTGTTATATTCAGTTGAGCTATAAGAGATTGTTCTTCTAAGTTTTCAATTTCGACTCGTTGATTACAACAAAAACTAATTTCTATATCAGTTTGCCCATGAAAAAATATTTAAAAGTGCCTGTATTAAATTTGCTAAACTCTTTATCTTTTTCTAAATATTCATGCAAAAAATTGCTCGTCTAAAAATAATTATATCTCAGAAATCATAAAAAATATGATATTACTACTTTGCTTAGAAAAGAATTAAACTCAATTAATATATAATCATACTCATTTTCTTTTATTCGGTATATTTCCAATAAATGGGACATGGGATAAATGTTTGCAATATAATTTTAAATCAAAAATATCTTTTTTAGAAATATTAAGTAATTAAGTCTTATCTTAGAAAGAGAGTCAAGAACTAACTGATATCATAAATAATATTTATAAATTATTAAAATATATATTACATTAAATAAACTAGTTACATCTAGGGTCATTTTTTTAAAATCTTCAGTAAAGAATAGCACAAGAGGTATACTAGAGTGATAAAGAGTTAAAAATTATATTTTAGTGACATTTGAACCAAAAAAGAGAAATTTATCTTAGTTTGACATGTACTATCGTTAATAGCCTATATTACTATAGCATGATTTATAATCAGGTTTTAGAAGCTTCCCATTTTCAAAATACATTCCCCATTTCATTCAATACATTCTGGGCATAATTTTTATATCATCCCAAATTTCAAACTACTGGGACATCTAAAGGAACAAAATTTTCATTGCATTTTTTGGGGGGGACGGGGATTAATACAGCCTTCTTTATGTGCTAGAGAATCTTTAAATAATCAATAAAGAGTTGTAAATAAACTATCCATACTCAATTGCTCTATTACACCCTTTAAATACATTATTTAAAATATGCAAACCACAGCAGCATATATATAATAACTCAGGATGGAACACATCTC
>JAPMOR010016158.1:0-20417 GCA_026543865.1 Argiope aurantia | reverse complement strand
GAATTTAGATAAGATAAATATGTGAATTTAGATAAGATAAATATGTGTATATATGTTTGCAAATTATAGTTACTTCTCTCCTTTTTGGTGCAGAATTAAAAACTAAAAATAGTTAAAGCTATAGCAGCCAAAAATGAAAAAATACAAAAACCGCAAGAAACGAATTTATCGGCAGATAGGGATTCATTAGCGACCTCATTACATACCTTAATTTATTTAGAGGACTATCTTGTTATTTCGCGTTTACTTTATTTTAAAGCATTGCCTGTTTGACATGGTTTGAAAAACAGTGTTGTGACACACTACTTACCATTTTCAATCTTCAACTGTTTACAGTGACAAAAGCTGTTATTTCTAGATTCTGAGATTGCATTTATTTTTCCATTGTAATGAATGTGTTAACGTTGACACTGTTTTGCTTAGTTATAATAACACCTATTTTGAAGCGGCACGAAGTAAATATTGGGAAGGACTTTGTAATTTTGAATGTTGAGTTGATGACGAGTACAACACCTGATATTGCACCCTTTCTTCAAACTTCCTCACCACATCAGACTGAAAATGTTTGACTCACGGCATCAGATTTAATATACAGCTCGCTCATGCATGCGACGAATCTTTAGGGAAATCGGCTTTCGAATTTAGTGCTTTTTAACCCCGATGCCAAGATCTTAATAGCACTGCAGTCCTATTAAGGTTGAGGATAATCGGTTAAATCACATATTTTATTATTATGTGTCAAAAAGTAATATTAAGTTATTTATACGAGATATCTACCTTGCAAAATTAGATTGTTTCATTAATGTCAATTGGGAATTATGATAGGTCTTATCATGCACTTCTGCATCTTTGAAGATTCACTATTGCCTGGAAACATATTTCTAATATTGCAGGTGGGGAACAGTTGGTTCCAGTCTCTATTCTATCAAATAGTCATAGATATATGGGATAAGTTATTATTATATGGTCATAGTTGACAAGCATTCTCTAATTTGTAAGGTATGGAAATCAAAAGAGTTGATAATGGTTTCGTGTTTTTGTCATAGTCACTGTTTTCGTGTTTTTGTCATAGATAAAAAATATGATATCAGTTTTGATATAGTCCTCATGTAGATTTAAAAATCTGAAGATAAGAAAGCGGGGGGTAGTAAAAAAAATCTTTTTAGAAAATTAGTGAATTCAGCAAATGAAGTTAATAAATAAATTTTAAGATTTGATTTATGAAATAAATGTGGGCATGGTTTATAGACATCAAATAAGGACCGCGGTGGAAGGTTGATAATCTCTCAGTTTCGGAACCGGAGGGTTGTAGACTCGAGATCCGATTCCATCGAAGAACCTTCGTGTAAGCGGGCTTGGTGTACGTTAAATCCGTCCTGCCAAACGTCATCTGCTAGTATGGTGCGGAAGTTAGGAGAGGGGCTACCAGCTCAGATATCTTCCACGTCATCTGACGGTTGTTGAAAATTACGTCCATCCCAAAACAGTCCTAGAGTTGCTTTAAAGCGGGACTTTAAATAATTGAACTGATCTGGACATCTTTAGGCATTTGCTGACATGGATAAAGTTCACTATGGTTCTCACTAAAAATCCGAGAATAGAGGAATCAAATATTCCTTATAGTATTCTCTGTCACAAAATACAAAAAATTTATTTTATTCGTGTTTTTTTTTTCTTTTCAAAACATTTTATTAGATATAAAAGCACATTTGTTGTTGGTTGCGTTTTTGGAAGGAATTTAAGGATACGGTTTGTTGATGCATCCGGAGAGTTGAATCAAACAATGCGGATGCTCTTTTCTTGTGTTTGTGAATTTTCCGATTCGAGCAATGTTTTTGTGTTTCATGATGTGTTCCAACACTTCGCTTCTTATACATCTTCCATAAAGTGATATTTTTGTCCTTCTACACAAAATGAAAAAGTAAAACAATCTCTTTCTTTTGAGATGTTCGAACCTTTCATTCGTTTTAAGGAATGAAATGTTAGCACATCTTCGCAAGAACTGAATTCGGTTCTATTTTTGGTTGCAAGACCATTTATTTCCTTCCCACATTTTAAAAGAGATGAAACATTTGAAAACTAGGTAATATACATCTCTATATAATATATGATGTCACTAAAAAAGGAACAAGTTTTTATTTCTTTAAATATTGCACCTAAACATATACTTCTTCCAGGAAGCTTTAATACATAAATTGGACAACTGTATGAAAATGAAATGAATCACTTCTGTAAAAAATTTATCTAAAAAGTCTAAATGTTTTTTAAAATTTTATTTGCCTCCATAATATAAAGGTGCCAATTAGTTAGATATTTTTATTTTTCTATGCATTCACGTTTCTATTAAAAAATTTTACTCAGATATTTGCTTTCATTTTTAACTTCAAAGGGGTAGATTACTAATTTTGCATGGACTTGTCCATTAGTATATTATTCAGTCATCAAATCTTGAAATAAATTTGCACATCACACATATTGTAGTTTACTTCAAGATCAATAATAGCAATTTCGATTTAACTAAGGAGAAGCGAAAATCGTGAGAAATTAAATATTTAGGTACCAAATCCATGTAGTGCATTTTCCAAATAAAAGAATAAAATAATTTGCTGGCAATTGTGTGCGTATTATAAAGCATTTCTTAAAAATGTACCATTCCAGTAATGAGGATCGTTTTAAAATGCTGATATTTTATGCTGTATATAATCATTTCGAAACAGCAAGAACATGCATTTAATAGTAGAAGAATCCAAACTTACATGGATGTCGAAAATCTTTATTGTAAAAATTGTTTTAACATTGTAATTACTACAATATTTGACTTCCCTTATAATATAAATTGTGATATGGGCATTATTCTTGAAATATCAAACAAAAGACTCCTTTAAATGGCAACCGGAGTTTTGAGAAATTATATAAGAAAATAAATTCATATTTTAATACCTTTGCAAATTTTATAAACAAAGTAAGAAATTTTGCAATGATGTGGAGGAGAAATTTATTATCATTTGACAGATTTATGTTAATCATTTGATACTTTTATATTAAACTTATATTTAATTTCTTTTTGTTTTACATTTCAGCAGAAACATTAAGCAAACGCTTCTACATTTTTAGAAACAGCTTAGATCAGAGATCACATTTTTTTGAAATAGTTTATTGGATACTGCTGAAAATAAAATTTTAAAATGTCATCTCTGTAATAGAAAAATTGAGGCCATCAATATATATGCAGCTTAAGTTATATATGGGAAATAGGTGGTATGCATAATTATTTTCTAATGTAAAGATGGCATTTTAAAGCAACAAGAAGTTGTTTTTTTCCTTTGACTTGATCCCTTTTAGCAGAATTTATATAATTTCTAAGCATTGGAGGTAAGCGCACAATATTAATGCTGTAAATAACGCAAAAAATCATGTTTTGTATGGCTTCAATCAATACATTTTATTTTATTCAGACCGCCGAACATATTAAGTTTTCTTGCCACACTAACATTGTAAATAAATAATATATAAAAAATTCAGTCAATTCCTACTTATTTTTTATATTATTTATGATTGGGTGTCGTATCAGTAATCTCAGAGCTTCGCGACAATCTTGGCGACGGATTTGGCGACCAAATAGAAATTACTGGACAAATTTAATTAATTAATTAATATTTGAAAAAAACTGTATTAACGTCGAGTGTCATCCACTACAAGTTGTAAAAAAATGTATTTGAACTTGAGTGGATGAGTAAAAAGTATTTTATTAAAGATTGAAAATTTGAACAAGATATATATATATGTAGAAAGTGTGTGAACTAATAGTAGGAATTGGAAAAGTGGCATTTTTTTTAAATCACTCTCTTAAGAAGCTTGTATCATCATTATTTTAGACAGTTAAATCTATGTGACAATTAGTAAATGATATAAAATAATGAAATTCAAAATTTCACATCATTGTCAATTTTAATCACTTAAGAATGGTACTTATTTCATGAATTATTGGGCTAAAGGTATTTCACTAAATATGACTATTAGAACCGAATGAATGATTGCATAAAAATTCTGATTTTGTGTTTTCAACGAAGTGTCTGAGAATGTCCAAATATGAGAGGTTCCAATCCAAAAATTTAGGATCGACGAGAAAAATATGCTCAAAAATGACAGAAATCATGTCGTAAAGACCATCGCAATAAATAATTTTCCTATAGAGAATCTTTCTAACAACAGATAATAATAATTATTTTTCTAACTTCTATCATTTTGTCATTCAAATTTTATGGTTTTTAAGACTACCTTAAAACAAATCGATTTTTAACACTACATAAGATTAAATGGGTTGATACAAGGGGGTGATCCAAAAAAAAGTTTACAAGGCAAAGGCAAAATGCTTTATTAACAACAGATAAAGGATACAAATTGTAATTAAGAGACATATGTGGCGGTCACTTCTCAGCATAATCACCAAAACTGTTGAAGCATTTATCACAGTCCTAGACCAATTTGTTTAACCCGTCTTGGTAATAATCAGATCCCTGGCTATTGAATCAGTTCTCGACACCTTTTTGAACATCACCCACCGTCTGATATGAACTTTGTTTCGGATAAGTGTTCCTTCAATGCCGTGAAAAAGAAATAGTCACTGGGAGCTAAATCGGGGCTGTGGGGGAGTGGCTCCAGACCTCCCACTTAAACGTTTCCAGCAATCTCTCTGTCTGCTTCAAAAGAACGACACCATTTCGCCACCTGTTATCTACTCATTGCTTCGTCCCCAGACACTTCAATGATTTGTCTGTGAATGTCCGATGGGAACACATTCTTGGCCCATAAAAATCGTATCACGGCTCGCATCTATGTACGAGACCACTTCTCTAGACTACTTTCCATTACTGCCGCTGTTTCAGCTCTCGGTACTAACACCATCTGCTCGAACGACCGGTGTAAGACAACTAGCGCCATCTGTCTCTCCTCCCTTCCACAATTTCTACTTTCCAAATGCTGCTGCTTGTAAACTATTTTTTGATCACCCCTCGTATTAACGCTCTACATGGTGAAAACTCCTCATTAGTTTAATTATGAATCTCTTGATGCATACATGAAGTCACATATCAGTATATAATATCGACTTAGATGTCAGATAACATTCGTCGTTGTATCATGTAACTATGACTTCACTTCACTAAAAATTGGACATTAAAAATTCGCTGTCTGGAGCAATGCTTTGAAATTTAAAGTAACTAGAAGCAAACATTTCATCAACTGGTCCCATAAAGAATAATACCATCATAAGAAACTTAACAGAACAAATAAGTATCTCACATTTAATAAGATAATTAATTTTTGAAATAGTTAACAAAACTTTTAAAAGTAACATTCTTCATTTAATTATAGTCAAAAAATGAATATTTCTCTTTCTTTTTCTTTTAGTATAAGAGTCTCTGAATAATAAAACAATAAACTTAATAGAGAAAACTTAGTTTAACAATAAACTTTCCAAGACAATCTTAAACATATTTAAAATAAAATATTTTCCCAATACTTTATTGTAATCTACTAAAAAATTTTTTTTAAATATATGTGTGCGTAGAGACAGTCGAAAAAAGAAAAAGAGTTTTAGTCAACCTTTTAAAATTATTGACCTAATCCATTATGACCTTCCTTATGATTAGTCATATACGTAACTAGATTTGCAGTGATTTCCTGCCATATTTAAGCAGCATATTTGGCTAAAAGGGAAGCTACTCCACTAATGTACATAGTTAATATACTAGGCAAATAGTCAAGCCGAGATTCAATTTTTGCTGAGTGTACTTAACAACTATATTTCAAAAACCGGAAAGAAAGTTTTAGCATTAACTAAAATTCGTAAATCTTTTTTCTTTGTCATGTTCGCATTCTGAATAAATATTATAAATAATTATTAAGTTTCTTTAAGAATTGCATAATTTTTGTAAAGACGTACATATGAAAATGACTTCAGCAGGAAATATTCTTTAAGAGAGTCAAAATATTATGAGTTATTGCCTAATTAAAGTACTCATTTTATTAATTAAAATTTTGTGTATTTAGTGTAGTATAAATTATGGAAACTATGATATTTTTAAACATTTCCACTTAACACAGTTAATTACTTATATAATAAATTTGTGTTAAAATATCATCATTGCATTACTCAAAAATAAAATAGAGAATAAAGTTAATTAAGTTAAATTAATTTTATTCTTTACTACCTTTAATAAAGTTCTATTTATGATTATATTTATTAGCATATGAGTCCAAAAAATAAAAATTATTCACTTTACTTAAAAGTTTTTAATTCCTTTAATTCTCATTTTATTCTTTCTTCACTTTACATATTTTTTATTCTCTTTTATATTAAATCAAATTTGATAAAGAATTATAAAAATTAGCACGTGAGACAGGGTTAGCATGCAGATTTTTATTACTTATCCTTTTCACAGTATATTTTTTAAATTATTCTTTATATATATTAAATCTTTTTTCTAACTCTCTGAAGTTTCTTCTTTTTTCATCATTTTCCCTTCTAATACTCATAATGCCCTACTTATAAAATAACAAAAAAAAATTACTTAAAACACTCTACATTTTTGTATTTAATAAGGAAAAAATGATTTTTTAAACATTTCCTTTTAAATAAATTATGATATTAGTTGCTCTTTTAACAAATAAAATTTTCTTTTCATCTTTATGGTTATAAATTTAATTTTTCTTAATATAAAAGCATTTCGGATTATTTTTTGCCTTCAATTATTAATATTCAATTATTGAATTGCACTTTTATCAAATTATAAAATAATTTATGAACAAAAAATTGGAAATTTATCCAAGTATTCAGTGCTTCTTTTTGTTTATTTATTCAATTTATTTACAGCATTAATACGTTTCAATTTATTTGGTTTTTCTAATAAACTAAAGAACTCTTTTTAAATATAACAATTTGCTCGAATATCTTTGACATTTGTAGTAGTACGCAGTACATTTTCATAAACATGTTCACAAAATTCTGTTAATGAAACTTAGTTTGTTTTATGAACTTTAAGTAAACATCTTAATAAATTTATCATTGAAACTAATGAAGATATTCTGAGTCAATTCCTTTTTCTGTTAATAATTCTAGAAATAATAATAACAAGAAAATTGTTTGCTCAGAAAGCTTTAATAACTTTTTCAATCCATCTTGAAGATTAACTTAATCGAAAATATAATTATAAAAAAAATTTTAATTTATATATAAAGACCATATTAGGTAAATATAATTTGATTTCATTACTTTTCTATTCATTCATAACTGACATAGAATATTCTTTATTCATTACTGTTATATAAATGTGTTCTTTATTCGTATTACATGAAAGTAAATAAAACGAAAATTACACACGAAAGGTTTCTATGAACATTTACAAATAAAAAATATTTTTTTTTTGAAAATTTAAAATTAAGCTTATTTTTTTGTATATTAAGTATAATAGTTGAAATTTAAAATGTAGTAAAAAAGTACGAAGTGAAGATTTTGACGGCCCTTACGTTTCAGACCTCCTTGCATCAATGTTAATATCATTAATTATTAAGTTTAATATATTATTAAACATAATTTTTATTATATTACTAAACAGAATTGTTATTATGTTTAATATTACTAATTTATTAGCTGTTTCCTTTATAAAACTATCCAGGCTTTGCCTCTGTGCTTATTCTCTTTGAAGTCACATTAATTCTAATATTAACATAATTTGTGTTTAGAACTGCTTATTTTCATTAAATGTTTTTCGCTAAATTCTAAATTTTGTTAAAATCTTCTAAAGGAAAAATTATAAAATATTTCATAAAAAAAATTTTTTCCTAAAATTAGGTATAAAAATTTCTCAATATAACTGATAGTTCCACAATATCAGAATGAACTAATCAATCCATCTTATAATATATTACAGTTATTTTACGAAAGTTTTTGAATTGTTTCCAGTCAAAAATTTGACAATTCTCTCTTTCTATCCCTCAAACTCCGATTTTTAAAAATAAGAAAGAAAAACAAATGATTTTTAGTTCAAGAGTTAGATAGATCAGTTTGAGAAAGTAATTGATTACTTAAATTATTCGCACAATTTTAAATAAATAATCCAATAAACTTCTAAATTAGAAAGTATTTCTTTTTAGCCAATAAAAGTGATATTCTTCCGTTCTCAATTTTTTTTAACTGTTATATTTTGTTGCACAAAATATTTTAATTTGTGTTATGCAAAAATTAAAAAATATAGTTTTATCTAGTTTTTTTATAAAAGTTTTTATCGTTCTTTAAAGGTTTCAACTTGAACACACTGGGATATCTTTATTCAGATATATATGTTTAGAAATTAATTGCTATTCAAATATCGATATAGAGTAACAAATAATTTCTTAAGGTTATACTTTTTTTCTCATGTTGGGAAGTGTATATAAAGAGTGCATAAAAATTATTAAAAAAAGCACTGATTTAAACATTTTAATGATACCTACTCCTGAGAGTTTTCTAAATCAAAATATCTTCCTATGTTTATATCTTTATGTTAGGGTATCGGAACACGATAATGTAAAAACCTGATGATTAATGGCGAAGAAGTTAAACATGTGATCTCAACATCAAAATTTTAAACTTGTTTTGTTCGAAATATGTGAAATAAATGAGATAATTTTTTTAAGCATATAACCAATTCTCCTTAAATTTCCATGAAATTATATGAAAAAAAAAAGTTTATAAAAGATATTTAGCTTGCGAATCACCAATAAAAAATATATTATATCGAGAGAACTTATACAAGTTACTTAAGATTTCTCGATCAATATATAAATGACTCTTAATTACTTATAAAATAATTAGATTTAATTCACTTAAACAGAAGTTTGATAAATATACATGGTAAACTGAAATTATATTTATTAAATAATATCAATATCAGGATATTATTTCATATTTTACCCTCTATATATACTTAATTAATTTTCGCTTTCTCTTATACGTAATGAAATATAGCAATCATCAAAATATTCAAACTCGAGATATTGACGAATTTCCATGTTTTAATTCTTCATCCTTTCTTAATTCGAAAAACACATTTCTGAAAAATATTTGTCTGCCTATCTGTGACAAAGATAACTCAAAAACGCTTTGAACTAGATGGTTGAAATTTGGTATACGGATTTTACACCAAACTTGTAGATTTCTATCAAATTATGAGTAAAATATGTTCAGAGTATGTCCATCTCTACGACTATTCGATTCTAAGTTAACACAATTACTACAAAACCAAGAGAACTGGATAGATAAGATTGGGCACACTGATTTAACATCAATAATGCACATATCTATCAAAGTTTGATACAAACCCAACAACTGATTGATTGTCTATTGGTCTGTATTTTCAGAAACATGTAATAGCTATAATTCAAAAACTCAATAACTTAAATATATTAAATTAGGTACGGGATTTTATGACTACAAGTGTAGTTTTGTGTGAAATTTTTGTTTTAATCGATGGGAAAAACCGACCTAAAGTTCATTTTTGGATACTATTAAGCGCATTCTAGGAATTAATTGCCAAAACACTCACCAAGGACGACATGATAGATTCAGTAAATATGATAAATTCACGCCAAAAGCTAATATTTCGTAACTATTGTATGCCAAGGTCATGCAAAACATTCTCTGCCATGCCAAGTTCATTAGAGAGTATGTGAGAAATCTTTGGGGAGATTACTCCAACTGGTTTCTCTTATTATAATAATGACATTCTAGATATTTTTAAAGTCAGCAATTCTTTGAATCAGAATATCTTGATGCAATAATCTTAAATTATTCGACATATTTGCATCAAAATGTCTCAATTTGCTTATCCTAAAATAATTAGCCATATCTCTTATTTTGATGAATCACCTCGTTTGAGAAAAAATTATTTGCAAAAAATATGAGACAGAATCTTCAATCGTGAGATTCTGAAATAAAGCTACATCTACTGAATCTGGAATAAAATCGTATGGATAAAGTTTTATTTCGAATCAAAAGAAGAAACATTTCTAATTTTAGAAAAAATGTCACTCTCATTTTCTTTCTTTCTTACATCTGCGATTTGCTTAGAATTTCAAGCACATAGAAACGTGAAAGCTGGATAGAAAAAGATGATTAGAATATATAAATGAAAAAATGCAGAATGCAAGAGATAGTTTTGAGATTTGGAATACATGACATTCCAAGTCTATGGTTATTAAAAACAGGGTTCCAAAAAGTCTCAGTAAATAAAGAGAAAATAAGGCTTCTAGGAAAAGAAAAGAACTTTGTAAAATATATTCGAATAAAAGATAGTTTGAGTGCAGACGGATTTGAAATATATACAAGTTTAAAGAAGTCTGGAATTGCTATTGTGCCGTACTGTAATATTCCATACACATAATAGAAAGTGTTTCCGCCGGATATTTATATACAGAAGAGGAGAAAATAAAGTGTATTTTGAAAGTGTTTTGGTAAAATATATAAATAAAATAGTATGTATCACCCATATGCAGTTGATGAACTTTGAATAAAAAATTCCAAGGGAAAAAAAATAGTGATTGCTTTTAATTAAAACGATCTATCTGATCTTATTAAATAAATTTTAATAAAAGCGTTTTTTCTTAAAAAATCACATTTGTATTATTAGCATATTAAAAAGAAAATTTTTTTTTGGCATTTTCTACTTTTTATTTTTTCAAATTTTGTTTCGCTTACATAACTAACTTAAAATATTAAAAAAAAATCCTTTCAACTATCAGATGGCAACACTGTTATGGAATCTATTAATATATAATAAAATTTCTTATCTGGTTCAGTATGAATTGAAGTCATGTGATTTTGCTTGACAGATATTTATCTAAAATATAGCGTTAGAGTAAAGTTTTATTTCATTTTAAAAGTCTTTCGCTACCGGATGATTAATCGAGTATATTGAGCGACTTCATGTCTTTGATTACGTTTAAATTGTCAAACGTTAAAGCCATGTTATTTGAATGAATCTTACATCTGTTTATAGTGTACATAAGTTTTTCTGATGAAACAGTCATTATGATTGATATAAAGTTATTAAAAATGTAATATCAGATTCATCTATCTACTATATGCCGTAGTTTTTCAACTTTCCTTTTTTCGTTTTGTAAACTGCACAGATATTTCGAACAGAATTCTTTATTTTTAACTTTCAACAATTAAAGAAATTCATGTTATTAAATGTTTGATAAAACAATGAAAACGTTTGGAATGTTATTGCAAATTAAATAAAAAAAAATATTTTTTTAAAAAATATGCCAACATTCAGAAAGAAAATGCATAGCATTTAGATTCGTATAATTAAACAGACTTTTAAAAAAAACTGATTTGATATAAAATTCATTTTTCGCAATAAAATTTTCGAAAGTTATCGTTTATAAAAGTAATTTAAAAAAGAAATTTTTTTACTCTATTACTTAAAGTTCTAATTAAACAATTCTAAGAAATTGCTATGAGTTGCAAATTCCTATCCTCCCAGGTATATATGTGGTAAATTTGGTAACTATAGGTGTGACCTATATAATACCAACATTCTCTCATTTTCACTTTAATTATTAATAAAGAAAAAAGCACCAATAAACACTGGAAATTAGAGACAACTTTTCGGTGCTTCAGTTTCCACATTCTGGTCTAAATCAGCTCTAAAAAAGATGATAGGAACTGGAAACAAATCTGACCTATAGGCATGTTAGCATTATGTTAAAGCAGTTGAACATCAGCTAATCGCTGAATATTCTAAGATTAAATCATGCAGGAAGTGTCAGTTCATATATCCCTATTAGCATAAAATGCCCAGTAGCATTGTTACGATATCTTGCGATACTGTCAGGTATTTAGAATATCCAGCACCATAGAGATATCGCACATTGAGGTGATGCATTAAGCTGAATCAGCCAGAAATTCAGAAAGAACAGCTTACCGAACAACATCTTAAATCAACTTAACATAAAATTTAAAAGCTTGTTAAATTTTAATCAAATTTAATTATGTATAAAAGTTCTCATTATATAATTTTTATAGAGTTTTTAGCGAGTTTCCTGAAGAGCAAGATACTTTTAATATGCGTTTCGGATATTTTTTTAATTTTATACGTTTAAAGTTCTTAAATTCCTAATGTAGTTCAAATTTCTTTTAAAAATGAATTTAAACAACTCTTAGATTTCTCTACATTTTTCTGACAGGAATTAATTGTTTAATTTTTTGGAGTCAATATCTATGAATTTTAAATTCTTAATGTGTTTCAATACCTTTAGGGTTGACTGTTTTGCCGGCGTCCTGGCACAGGGGTAGCTCGTCTTTCCCGTGATCTGGGAGTCCTGTGTTCGAGTCCCAGTTCGGGCATGGTTGTTCTTCATCTGTTCTATGTGTGAATGTGCCCCCCCCCCGTAATAAAGGATTGTGCAAGCGAATGTGATGCTTGAATAGCTAAGACATATTCTTGGCCTTAGTTGGCACTACTAAAAACTTAGTGAGCGAGCTTGTCCATGACAAGTGCTTTTAGAGACAACAACAACAGGGTTGACTATAAAAAATTTTAAATTCTTATTATAATTTGAATGTTACAAATGCTTAAAGCTTACAGTTTTTATTCATTGTTAGTTGTTTATTTTATGTCAGGCACTCAGATTTTTCTCAATGCACTTTTTTTTATATAATTTAATTTCATCTTGTTTCCATATAAAATTATTCTTTTTAATCGTCCTTTCATTTACAGTTAGGACAATATGACAACAAATATAGTTATTATGAAAATTTAAAATAACATCAAATTGTAATCGTACTCATAAGCTAATATTAATTTTTTATTACTTCAGCACATGATTATAAATTTATGAATTTTACGAAAAATTTATTTCTGCGTTTTGAAATAGTGTGAAACTTAATGATCATGATTCTTTCAACAAAATATTTTAAGGTATTAAGTTGTGATAGATTTTAAAGCTGTGCTATTTTAATACCTTTACATAGTTTATGTTTATTGTGAACATAAACCATTCTAAAGGGTTCTGTTTCACATGTACTTAAAATTGTTTATTTTCTAAGTTTTGTCTGAAATAGGCCTTGGTTATAATTATTGTATTACTTATTTATATTCCACTTATATCAAAAATATAAGTGAAAGTAAAGACAACCAATATTCCCAGTTATTTATCAAAATATCCAAATATGTTTTTAAAACAAAATCCCTATTAAATGTAATTAATAGTCTTATTAGAGGTTCAAATATTTCTTGTTAGTACTGTTTGTTTGAGTTCTCAACAAATTTTATATCTCTGAATGAAAGTATTTCTTCTGAAATCTTAATCTTCTATTGGAGTTTTCACGATTTCATCAAAATTCATATATTTAAAAAAGTGAAACTAATTAAAGAGCGACATTTCTTTAGAAAATTTCTAAAATTTCAGTCTATTTCTAATCCCACTCTTTGTGACAATAAATCACAGATCTTGTTTATATTCAAAACATTCTTAATATTTATTATCAGTCAGAAACAGTTGAATTTTAACTCAACTCAACGAGTCAACTACTCAAATTCTTCATAATATCGAAGTAATATTAACAGTTTCTTTCAAATCGTCTCAAAACATGTCATTAAGCTAAGAATTTTGCAGCTTTACATTACTACAATATCAAAAGACTTTAAAATAATGAGATATATCATTATTTTATTCATTTCTTATCTTTTCAAACTGCAAAGGAAACACTTCGACTTTCAGTAATATCTCTCAATATAGACATTTCAATTTCACCTCCCAGCGTATTCTAAAACGTATCTTGGAAAATTATAATCTAGTATTCAATTCTGATTCAAAAGATTCAGGATTTTTCAATATCCTTTAAATTTTCAATCTCTGGAATCATTACAGCTGGTCCCAATCAGTGTTGTTTTTCCTGACTCTCAGAGTAATTATATTTTGAGGAGATATGAAAGTGGAGAAAGGAAAGTAGAAAAATGTTTACTTTATGTCAAGAACTTCACCAAGGTGACAAATAATCTAATTTGTTTACTCTGAGAGTCGTGTTTTGCCTACACATAATTTATAGCTATCTCAATTATTTTGATTAATGCGGAGGGAATATGTTAACTTCTTAGATATTTTTCTAAAAAAATTATTGTTTAAAAAATATGATTTCTTAAAAAGAAACTGCTTAAAATTTCTGATAGAAAAAGCTATAAATATACAAGCTTAGTTTAGATTAATTACATTAACGTCCCGTTTTAAAGCTACACTAAGGCTATTTTGGGACGGACCTCGTAATTTTGAACCGCGGTCAGATGATAAGGACGAGCTATAAAGGGAAATGTATGTATATCTATGTACGGTTGGTGCATTACTAGGAAATCTTTTGGCGTAGCATTACCAAACTTGACCCATATGTACTTCGGATATTGGGATTAAGCATTTAATATGCAAGTGATTTTGTAAATTGTCTTAATTTTAACTAATTAAAAATTAAATGAAATTCTGATGCTCTTCTTTTATATCAACAAAAATTAATACAGCACAAAACTTAATTTTACACTATCTTAAATTTTAAAATATTCAAACTGTTTTCAATGTTCCATCAAATATTTAATGAAAGATTTTCTTCCATTGTTCAAACCTTAGTGGAAGGACCCTGTTTAATAATTTCATAGTTTATATGAGGAATAAGAAGATGAAGTTACTTATATTTATAAATCAGCAAAAGTGGAAAGGCAGATGAACTGGTCGATTACATTTATATTAGTCCTCTGAGTTATTAGTTTTGATTATATTAGGCTTTGAATATCTTAGAATATAGGCTTAGAATATCACGGCTTTGTTGTCTGTCATAAAGTGTTGAAAATAATTTTTGGGGATGGTGAACATTAAATTACGTTTGAGGGATTTATTTGGAAGTTATTACAACCAATATTCCGGGTGAACCAGATGAACGCCAATGGCGGCTAGTAAAGGTAAATAAAATGTCTTGATCAGAAGACGTATTGAAACACTAGATTAAATTATTGCGGTTCAGTAGAAAAAATTAGGAAGAATCTAAAGCTGTTTTTATTATATTTATTCAAATTACACAAAGTATCCCAGAATTTGCATTTTTAATATTAAGAGAAATCAAACTATTCTTTTTAATAGATCAATCATAAAGATATAGGATGTCAAAAGTCGTTTTGGCCACATTTTAGTGAATAATTGAATAATCTGAATCCAGTAATAACATGCATGGAAAATGTGATCACTTAGATAATGCTTCTGAGTTGCTGGGGCACTACCACCGTATTTGTGACAAGATTATGTCCGATTTTCTTAACTTAAACTTACTTTCTGTGAGTTGAAATGCTTAACTTTTTACACTGCAGGTTAAATTCCTAGTCCTCTTTTATATTTAGGTTTTTTTATCCTTTGTCGTTAGCTTTCATTTTCTTTTAAATGATCGCTTTGTATCTCAGGTATATCAAAACTATTCTATGATATTATCCTTCAGTTTTGATATATTGTCACGTAGATATTCTAGTGTTGAACTCATTGACGCACTCAAGAAGTAGAGCTAAACCAATTTATTAACTCAACTCAGAACTGAGAATACAGTAACTGACAAATATTCTGCTTTTATTCAAGCAGAGAAAGTTCCAGAATACTCCTCTGGAGACAGTAAGAAAAGTCCAGAACACTTGTCTGGTAAACTAAAGAAATGTCCAGTATCTTCTGGAACATGAAATAGAGGAAAACATAAAATCAAGGAATGAAGTAATTACATATAATATTAATAGCTTTGTCTCTAGCGGGATTCGAACCCAGGTCTCTTGATCATGAGACCCGTGCCATGACCATTCGGCCATGGAGATTCGACAGTCGTTCTTCAATGCGACAATATTTTTTTTTATTAATATAATAATTATCTTAATGTTGATGCAAATGGCTATTCTGTAAAGAAAATAAAAATGTTAATCCGTAAAAAATAATTAATATTAGCAAGATGCATATTATTTACACACTATTGCAAGTTAAGAAGGCTTAAATTAATAAAATGGTATCTTATTTTAAACTCTTATATAGTAAACACAATTTAAAGGTAAGTATGCTAATTTTAGAATACAAAACAATTTTATGAATTCTGCTCGATCAAAAATGATTACAAATTATTAAAAAATAATCACCGATATTTATCCTTTACATTTTGATAATCTTTATCAAAATACTCTTCGTTACCCTCAATACATTTATCCCGTTTTATTTTACCATTTTCAAACACATGCTAGGAAGCCACTTTCTGATAGCCTTTCAAGATCATCTCCGTAGCATTTATCACATCTTCTGATTATGAAAAACATATATTCCGGAGATGTTTCTTCAAATCTATGAAAAGAAAAAGTCACATATTGCTAAATCAGGATTATAAGGACGATAGTAAAAGTCTGAAACGCTGATTTTTAAAAGATACTCGTGAGAAGTCTCAAACCCTACCCCGCACAAATACATGTAATGTTTATTTTTTTAGCAACGTTTGGTTTGGTTTAGTTATATTAACATCCCGTTTGAAGCAACACTTAGGCTATTTTGGCACGGACCTCGTCATTTTGAACCGCGGTCAGATGACGAGGACGACACCTGAGCTGGTACCCCCTCTCCACACCACACCAGTGGGAGGACGTTTGGTCAGGACGGATTTAACGTGCAGCGGACCTCCTTACATGACGGTTCTTCGGTGGAATCGGGTCTCGAACCTGAAACCCTCCAGTTCCGAAGCCGAGACCTTACCACCAGGCTACCGCGGCCCCCATTTTTTTTTTTTTTAGCAACATGTAAGTGGCAAAAAGTTAAAACTTTTGTAGCGAATTTTTTAATATGATTCTACAATCTTTTCTATCTATCACAATAGAGATGTTTATGTCTATTTTCGTTAAATCAGTGTCAGAGGTTACGACAATATTATTTTACCTTCCTTTGAAACGTGTTTTCTTTCCAAATTAACTATTTTAAACTCTTTTAGATATATTTTAGGGAAGGACAGATTACCCGTTCGTTTCCTTTAATTTCACATAAACTTCAGCTAACCATGTTTTAAAGTGGAAAACATCGTTTTTCTCATATCACGTAACTTTTTGACGTAGGCTAAAGTGAAACATAACATCCAAAACCGGCTGTCTAGGCCATGGCAGTGACGTCATAATCTTGATACCTCCATACACTATTCTTCACTTATTCAGCTACGCATATTATATAAATATTTCTAGGATTTTTTAGCTACCTTTGAAAATCATAATCATTTATAAGTGAACAACCCTCGAATTTCTTTATTTTTATATTGTACATATGTTTCTTTCTTCTCCAGTTGGTGTGGTGTGGAAGTTTGGAGAGAGGGTGCCAACTCAAGTGTTATCCTCCTCATCTGACTATGGTTCAAAATTACGAGGTTCGTCCCAAAATAGCCCTAATGTTGCTTTAAAAACGAGACGCTAATATAACTAAAACTGTGCTTTTTACAATCCTTAAATAATGGTAAGACTTTCAATAAGCAATTCGGTTTATGCAAATTTTGAAAACTTTTTACAACAAAACGAATAATGGTGCATAAAAAATTTTAAAACAGCATCTTATTGGAATCGTCACGGAAAAGGCGAAGAGAAACAAGTGTATAGTCTAAGGGCTGCAGGGATAAAGAACGAATTAGTTAAGCAAACATATAAAGGCTAAGAGTGAATTTTTTTTTCTCTAATGGTTTCTGGAAATAGTTTCAAGTTGAATACATTAAAATTTTGTGCACTTTAAAATTTATTCTTGTTCTTTTAATTTTGAAGATTAAACTGTGTTTCTTTTATAAATACATTTTGAGTTTTAAAAGGATAAAAGTATCAGTTATTGTACTTATCACCGAAAGAAACAAGATATATACATTATTATTATGTATAAATAAGCTCAGTAAGTAATTTTATAAACAATTATCTTTTCCTAAAATCAGATTTATCCGATACTTTAAAAAAATCTGTGAACTAAGCTCATGATGATTGATCATCTAACTATAGATTTTGATGTATACAATCGAAATCATTTTTATAAACTTTGAAGGATTAGTTTTATTCATTATCATCCTATTGTATCTCGCCTATTTTGACATTTTGTTATTGCAATTTGTATTTTTCTTAGCTTGTAAGCTGCTCTTGACATTATTTAAACTAAGCTTATGATTCATACTTACCATCCAATGAGATTACACATTTTTTTTTATTAAGTAGAAAACAGATAATCTGATTAAATAGAAAATGTGTATCACAAAAATGAGTCAAAACGGTGAACGTGATGGTGAATTAAAAAGGACATTTTTAAGTTGTTATAAAGTAGAATTTTATATTTTGCTTATTTTCTACTTACTTTATCATCTTTAATTCCTACTTGTAATATTATGAAATCTTGGAATCAGCTTCTTTTCTTTCTTTTTTTTTTCAAATTTGCTACCAAATGGATTCATTAAAATTTTGATCAAATTAATCAATGGATTAATAATTGAGTTTTGAAAAATTAAAAACTGAGAATTCAAAGCACCTTAGATCAGAATTTCGTTCCTTGTATGTGGTGAAGAAAATTGAGTAAATATTTTGATCGCTTTTTTTAACCGCTTGAAACCAACATTTGACACGGAACTAAAATTTTCGTTTTCAATTTTCCGCAAATTAGAATTTTATGCTCGTAGAGTTGTGAATAAAACAGAATAAGAATTCTGTACAATTTTTTTTTAACTGTTAGAAACTAACAATTGGCACTGAATCAAAATTATCAAAGGGATTGAGAGTCTGAAAACTCATTCGTATGCTTAGTTTAGTTATATTAACTTCCTGTTGTAAAGAATCACTAGGGCTATTTCGCAACGGACCTCGTAATTTTAAACCTCTATTAAATGGCGAGCACGACACCTCAACTCCCACCCCTCTCTCCCCACCGCACCGCACCAGCGGAAGGACGTGCAACAGACGCCCCTACACGACGGTTCTTCGGTGGAATTGGGTCTCGAACTTGAGACCCTACGGCTCCCGAACCGAGATCTTACCACAAGGCCAGTGCGTTTCCAACTCTTTCATATGCATGCGAGCATTTAGGGTCAAAAGCAGTCAAACCCTGGGAAAATTTGATCCAAAATTACTTACGAATCACCAATTTATCCGTTAAAATTGCATACAAAACCTTATTTACGTAACTGTACATATTTCATGATTAAGATATTGATTTGCACTAGGATAACCAAACAAATAAATTTGCTTTGCATGTATTTCTTTCAAAATTTGACAGACATCTACAAATTTGATGTGACCACCACATACCAAATTTCATCCGTCTGGCTCAAGGTGTTTTCGATTTATCGTCTGAATCTTGGGGATCATCTAAATATCTAGACGGATTTTTTTTCGATAACAAAACTTTTTCTTGTATATTTCATAAGCGAGAGTATAAAAATATGCCAACTATCAATATTTAATCTGATGACCACATACCAAATTTCAGTCGTCTAGCTGAAGGTAATTTTGATTAATCATCTGAAATTTGGGAATCGTCCCAATATCTAGATCGAATCTTTTGACATTTTATAAAACATTTTGTGTATAATTCATAAGCGAGAGAGTAAAATTGTGAAAAGTACCAATTAAAATAGAAAAAATATACGAGAGCCAAACATCTTAAATAGTTTCTTATCTTTATCTTTCGTCTTAAGTAATAGTAAAAGTTTTGCAGCAATAATTTTATATATTCTGGCAGGTAGCATGCGAAAGATGAGCAGTAATCAATTAAGTACCATTTCAAAAAAAAAATTATGATCTCATGTTTTATTTTCAGGGAATATATTGTCTGCAGTATCGATAGTCATTTATCATCGTATTCTTCATCGATTCTTATCATCTCTCTATGCAACATAGGAGCAACATTCATTTATAAATTTAAATAGAAAATAGCATTGGATAGAAATTGGGAATTCTATAAATAATGTTCTCTCTAAATGTAGTTCTGTTTTTCTGATACATTTTCTTACAAAAAAAAGGTATTATACTGAAATGATGTTTGCAAAATTAATGTTGCTCACAATAAAAATCCTAAAGAAACATTATAAAGGGATACTTAACAGGGATAATATTTTATTCATATCAATATAATGTACAAATATAAGAAATATATTTTTTTAGTGTTTTTGTATTAATCGATAACGTAATAAATGGTGTCTCAATATTTTGCGCCAATTCATAATCATTTCTCATAACAGTAAAGTGGTTTTATACTACATTTGGTGAATTTCCAATAAAAATGGTTTTCTCTAAGTATTGTTTTTGCACGGCATTCATTGGGAAATGTTTCTCCGAATAGTAATTTCTCATATGCGTCAATAAAACATGCGATACGAC
>JAPMOR010016149.1:0-11745 GCA_026543865.1 Argiope aurantia | reverse complement strand
ATAATCAATTTAATTATAGAAAAACTTAATATTTTTAGTTTGAAAAAATTAAGACCTCTAATGGAAAATATATTTTTCCATATCCAAGGTGTGGTTGATAGTTTTTTGAAAACGAAATCAGACCAGAGTTTTAAACTAAACTCATATTGGTAATGTAAGAAAAAAGTTGGGGAGGGAAATCAGTAAGTTAAAATAACCAGATTGATAAGAATCCATTCTCCCCACTGTGATAACTGGACCCCCACTGGTGGGAAGGAAGGGAAGTGGAAAATGCTGGTTTTCGAACTCTCTCCCGTTTTTTTGCAATAATCTTTTGTTGGATAAATAAATTTTTGAGAAGCCACACTCAGAATAATTAGGCCCTCGGAGGGTTACATTATGATAAATAAGTATTTTATAGCTAACTCAATTAAAAAATAATTATTTCAGATAATTAATTATTACAAGGAATGATATTATACGATCCCGATGTAATAAGCATTGCACGATCAACGACAGATAGAGACAGAAAATGAACAATACATTGATAAATCACTCAGATTAATTCATAAAATGTGCCCTATTGATACTGAAAACAAATTTACACATTATTTAAATCGTATTATAAAATAAAATAATAGCTAAAATAAATAAAAATAATTATGAACTTATACACTATAACGAAACATCTTTTAAAAATATCCTACATTAAGACCGACAAAATTTTCTGCTGTATAATTTTAGAACAGTATTTATGACTTAGAAAAATAAACAATTACTTCGAAATTGATAAGATTTTGGAAAGAAATATCGAATTGAAAGTGACGGGAAGAAACGACAAAAGAATTGCCTAATTACGGAATTCTAGTGTAGTCCAGATAAATGCAATATTCATGTCTAAGTATTTATCGATAATGCGGCGTCCTAAAACAATTATTTTGGGGAAAACACAGAAAAGACAATTTATTTCTTGCAGATATTTTTTATTATAAAAAAGAAAAAGAGGGAACATAGAATGCCATTTCAATTTTTAAATGTGTTCTCATTGTAATTATATCTAATAATATTACTTAATATTATAAAATTTTATGACTATCAAGAATTGCATTAAAATTGTGGATAATTTGCATTCATTTATTCTTTTAAATTTGCTCGATTTGTAATTGAATTAAATTTTATGAGAGAAGCTTATAAAATAATTTCAATCAACAAATGATTGTTTTAATATTGCATACAAATCACCAATACAGTTTTGCTTATGATTACATCTGATAAGAGTTATGAATGAATCTATATGTAGAAAATATTTTCATAAATATTTTGTGGCAATATTTGCCTCATTGCGAATTGGCATATATAATGAAGATGGAATGGAAGAGGGGCACATTGCACGAGTATCGTTTCTTTATCTTTAAAATCGGATACAAACCAAGGTAAAAAGTACTAAATTCTTTCTATTGTGGAACTAGACCGGAGACTCTGAGAAAGCAATAAAATCGTTTTGTAGGATGTATTTTCAATGCGGGGGCACCGACCAGATCCTCTATCTCATATATTCTTCATTTTCTGTATTTCCACTCGTCATTTTATCTCTGCACATGCGTCAGACTTCTCATTGAGTGGGAAACTGACAATTTTACTTCACAATTCACTTCAGCGTAGCGGCTTTGTTTCCTACGGTTTTCCCCGTTGATTTTCTTGATATTTATTCATCCATGATGTCAGGTCAGAGAAATTCTTACGAAACTTTCAAACATCGAGCTTCAAAACACATTCAATTAGCTCTAGAGCAAGAAGAATTTAATTGTTTAATTACTGAAGCTCAAAACTTGGAATTTTCTAAAAACAGCAATGAAAAGTTTTGTCTCTCTAACAGGTAGTGTTTAATAGTCTCCTCTCTCAACAAATTACTTTGATACATTACTAATAATGTTTAATAATAAGTGAATATTGTAATTTGCATTATAATTTGATTTCATATAATATTGGAATCCAGTTTCTTTCTCGAGAATGAAATGACATTTATTCATTGTTTTTTTACATTTAGTAATATCTATACATAGTATAAAATAAAGTCTCCCGAAATCGTCTATGTTGGAACCACAAAAACCTCGAGAAATAGTTAACGGATATTGGAGATATTTGGATTCAAACCTCAAACTGCGCATGTGCAAATAGCAAGAGCTGTGGTATGCATATGCGATACATTTCTTTGTTTATGTCTGACTTTAAAAAGCTATTCAAATCTCATTATGCCCAAAGAAAGGAAATCCAACCATGGCCGGAACACATTCAATTCCAAAGCTTCGTTTGTCGCGCGATAAGAAAAATGGAAGAGGAAAGAAACGTTCGGTTATCGAATATCAGAGAAAGACTGTCCACACTTAGGGAAGAAGAGTCTTTTGATGAGCGAAATAACAGTCTTCTTTAAATCGCACTGCAACTGAATTGCGGAGACAGAATGCATCTCCTGAGGAGCGAAATGATCGCCTGTCTCTTACAGAGAAAGACATTTCAATTTGAGACAGAGGAGAAGAAGTGAAAAAACAAACATTTAAAACAGCTTTTCTATTGTATATTTTTAGTGGATTGTTTTGTCTACGGTCATATCATTTAAACCGTTAAAAAGGTAAAAATATATATTTCTGAATGTGTGCTATAAAAAATTGTTTTGTAGCTATTTGATAATTTCTAAACATATTTTCATGTTTCTTTCATATTGCGTAACATGCCCATGTCATATCGGGTGGAGGCTAGTCTTAAGTTTAAAGCCAAGTTTTCTTCTTGGTTGCTAAGCCACGGGCAACGCCGTGCAGGTATTGCTAGTTTAAGTTATAATTTATGTAGCTAGCGCATTTAATTGAAATGTGCACTTTTGTAAATGATTAAATTTCTTTAAACAAGACAAATATTGTATCTTAAAAATACAATATTTAAGAAATGTTTTTACGGTGGAAATTTTCGATCACAGATAAGATATATATAGATAGTACTTCCAATGATAAGAATAAGCGTGGAAATAATAAAAAAAAAACCCATAGCCATTTGTATTAAAATTATGCACTTGCTTGTGAATTCTTCTTCGTGCCCTTTAATCTATTAATGTGAAAATTCCAGTAATTTTAATTCTAGTCTCGGAGTTCTTCGTCCTCGAAAACAGAATGGAATCTTCCCTTCCTCCAGAGTGATAACAGAAAGGGGACACCAATTGCGCTTTTATTGAAATATCCGATCAGTTTTCTATCCTAATAGAGCATCCTGTGTTGTCATTTGTGATTTTAAGGAAGAGTTTGATTAATTTGTTATTACTTGCTTAATTTACATTAATTCGTAGTTCGAAGATTTTTCCAATACACTTTTCTTTTGTACACTCGTGCACCTTATCGCTGCTATATAATAAAAAGCACGCACACACATATACATTATATACTATACCAGGATAGACGAATTAAGCGTACTCCTTAAAAAAATTTCTCAAAAACTGTATTGATTATTTATCATCTATGGAACTTTTTAATGATTGAAATGAAGTAAAATTCACTACGACAGATCTGTTCACATTTTTTTAAAACTTTATATAGTGAATAAAAAATTATCGAAATATAAATAATTGCAAATGTATGCTTAAAATACAAATTCATATTTTTTTTACGCGTCCTCAATAACGTCATTCCCAACAAAGTGAAGAGAAAACTCCTTTACTGATCAATATTTTCAGTATAAAGTAACTTTTATTTTCTCACATTCAGAGTGCAGATAAAATAAAGCAATGTCAAAAAAAAAATCGAACTCTATGTTTTAGATCTTCCCGAGTTCGCCAACACATTTTTGGAATATGTCGGTCTGTATGTGACAAAATAACACAAAAACGCTTTGTGCTAAATAGATGAAATTTGGTGCATGGTCTTTGCATTCAATTTGTAGATTTCTGTCTATTTTGAGCAAAATTCATTCAGAGGAAGTCTGTCTGTCCAGCTGCTAGAATACAAGTTAACACGATAGCTACAAAACGAAGGAAGTTAAATAGATAACATTCGGTACACATCTCTAATAAAGATGCCGATCAAATTTCGAACCAAACCTAAGAAGGGATTGATTGTCTGACAGTCTATACCGTCAGAAACATGTAAACGCGATCTCAAAGACACTGACTTAAATAGATGAAATTTGGTACATCAATTTTCGACTACAAATGTAGTTTAGTGCCAAATTTTTTGTTTCAACTGTTTAAATTCGCTTTTCGGATATTATTAACCGCATACCAGGGATCGATCGCTCGACTGCTCAAGGAAGAGAAGGATCAACCTTGAAGTCAACCAAGGATCAACCTTTGGCGTGAGTGGCATTAAATAAAAATGCTATTCACGCCAAAAGTTGATATTTTATAATTACTGAATGCAATACTATGCACAGCGTCTTTTCGGATAATACTTTTATAAGAGAGTATGCGAGAAAGCCTCGAGGAGAGCCCTTTTGGTGTTTTTTTTTTCAGTCAAATTTCTGGAAGAATGCCATCGATATACATAGAAATAAACAAATGAACGTTTTAAACTATTACTTACAGAAAAATAGTCATTCACAGAATTGAAAACCTTGCCTAATCCGAGCATCCTCATGCTCGTCTTGAAGTCGCTCTGGATTAGACGTCTCCCTTTGCGATGTTTCATCGCAAGGCTTGAGAGGTAATGCAGCTGAGCGAGCCACTCTTCGGCCTCTCTTGTGACCGTCTCCACGGCCTTCTTGGATACTCGGTATCTAGGAGCATGCTGTGCCAGCTCCCTTCGAACGCAGTCGCGGCTGATGCTGTATTGATATGCCTATGAAAGAAAAACATTTTTCTTCATGCGGAAGTGAAAAATTTCTTTATGCTTAGCAAAGAGGCATTACAAACAGGGAGCTGGCACAGTTATATCAACGTCCTATTCTGACGCAACGCAGAAGGTATTTTCCAATGATCTTTAATTAGAATTTCAATTAAAAATTCTGCGAAATTTGTGTTTTTTCGCTATAAGTTTCGAAAAAATTATCGCACACAAACGACTTATATCAAATTAAAGTTTACAAAATTATCTTTTTAAATTATTGGTAAAAACAGCGGTATTATTAAGTTTCTATTTTTAATGAATTTTTAAAAAATATTTTAGCTATATTTTTCCACAATTTCGCTCAAGTAAACAAAATTTAATCTGCACAAGCACATTTGGCCCACACGGGAAAAAGTCAGCTTTTATGAGTGTGTTGTCATCCCATTGACAAAAGCTCAAATTAAGAAATAAGTTACCTATTACTGCAATTTAAACCTAGAAATGTTTCCAGCATGTGTTTCCATGAAATGCAATAAATATAAAATGTGATATTTTCTTTAAAAAATTAACTTGGGAAAACGTTTTCTGTAACGTTTTAAAATAGCTATATTATTAAAATCAATAATTCCAGGTTTTATTTAAGCCATACATAATTTAATATATACAAGATATCCGCTTTAAACAGAGGTCAACAGCCAATTTGTAAATCTTTAGTAATAGACGTACATGTGCTACAAAATGGTCCAAATGAAGTAAACAATATTATTTTATGAATAATATTTTAATCAATAAATAATTTAATGAAATACGAATTTTAAAATTCTATGGACATCCCCTATTTTGTGAGTCCTGTTTAAAAAATATATATTTTAATTAACAAAAACTCCGTTCTAATGCAATTAAAACTGAGTTATGAAAATTTGAATTCCTGTATTCCATTTCTATAAATGATTTCTCCTGATTTAAACCCTCTCCATCAGCCTGGATGAAAATTGCCAATCAGCGCTTGGACTAATTGTCTAAAATAATGAAACTGTTGATTGTCCTAAAATAATGATTACTCAAAGCTTTATAGCTCGGTTGTTATCGCAAAAGATTGAAACATCAGATTGTCAAGACAATTTTACTGAATGATTTATAGGATTGAAGGAATGTATAAAATTTCAACTTCATAATTGTTTTCAGAAATACATTTATTGATTGAAATAAAATATTTACTGCATTTCAATTTTTTTGAAGGCAAAACTGACTTATGATGAATCAAGAGAAATTTTTATTGAATAATTCTTTGACATATTGCATACATTTTAAAAGCACCATTATGTGATACATGCAAGATTACAATACTGAAGGATTCCATTTAACTATAGTCATTTAAAATATATATATATAACAAAAATAAGTTAATTTAAGTATTTTCTCTTCCCTTTCAAATTCAATCTTATGGTAGACAGCAGAAAATTAGAGAAATATATATACAATGAACAAAACGTCGGAAAGCTTCTATAATATTAATTGTGATTATCGAAATATTAAGCTTAAAAATATTCTGCTGAAAAAAGCTATTAAGAGAACAAGGTATTGGTCTCTATTGAACTGAAAACGCTAAACAGCACTTATTTGGCGAACAAACTGGTTGTCAAAGGCGGCTAGTAAATGGTACATTATAAATTTTCTTCATTATTTTTCGGAATGGAATGCATTGTCCTATTTGACATGCATTTCTAGTGGAAAATTATTTCGCTTTACGAGTGTTTCCTAAGATATGAAAAATCATTTGAAATCGATGCATTCATTTTGATTCTACCGCTTCATTTTTTTTTGGCAGTGTACATGTTTGTAAGGTAGCCTAGCCTAGCATGTTTTATCGGTATTTTCAAAAGGCATGATGCGCAGCTCTTTAAGTGGGGTGCTAAAATTTTATTTGCAGCATAAATTGATTCTTTTCAATGACGAACCCTTCGACTTCTAGAAGGCAATGAGTGAGAAAACTTACATAATCCTGTCCATTTTTTAGATCTACAGATCTTCAGAGACATTGATATTTATGGAAAATACCCGTTGAATTCCCAAAACTCGAACAGAAAATTGAAATGACCTCAGAACCCACCTGTATATTGAACAGTTTAATAGAAATTTCTTGGGACTAAATGGTCAAAAATGAAAATTAGCGTTTTCTTCTGAATTCAAAGAATTAAACTAAGCTTTCGATTTTTCAATTAATTCCTAAATTGAAACATTTAGATCGGAACGCCACTCCGAGCTTTATCAGATCTTCGAAAACGCTAAATATATAACGCACCTCCTCTTGCACTCTTCCATAGGATGGACCCTGCATAGGCCGGGGGTGCTGCTGCTCCTCTTCACTCCTCAGCCCTGGAAAGAAGGGGGGAAAAGTTTAATATCTGAATTAATTTTGAATTAAAATGCTTTGTAAGACATTTTTACATTTAAGTATTTGTCAAACTTAAGACTTTATTAAAAAGATATTCTATTCAATGTGATAAACATGTTCCATCTGATCCTTGAAACGAATCGCTGTGAATGTAATACCTTGTGAATCTTTAACTGACTCAAGTCATCTAACTTGGTGTTTTGGGTTGTATAGCCAGATTAAAAGCATAGCGGAAGTTCAGGTAATGCATTTAAATACTTTAAGAGCTAAGTCTACAGAGATTTAAATAATTGCAACCCTATTTATTTTCATATTTTTGAATTTTTATGATGTGGATATTTTATTCTTGCAGTAACTAATAAGTAGCATTTCAATTACACGAATCTGGAAACTCCGTTGTAGGAAGAAGTCAATCAGCAGATGAATCTAAATGCCTTTTAATTTACGATTTCTAAACAAATCTGAACTTTCACAAAAAATAAAAATTCAGTGGCTCAACTAAACAGATTTCGCCTCTTTTCTCTACTCTAGACTGAGACGCTTTGAATAAAGGTTGCAAAGAACATTACTCTAAAATATTTGAAGTTTCCGCGCCTTCTCAATAACTTTTGCTTTAATGACGAAAAGAATGGATTACAAATGGAACAAAGACGGAAGGATAACTCACCATCTGCTGAAGGTGTGGATGGATGCAAGATGCCTGGTATCTAGAGGAGAAAAAAAAAATGAGTCAATTTTAAAATTCAACAAGAAAAATAAAAAATGCACGAATATTCAATTTTACTTCTGGTGCATGATTACTAAAGAAACCAATAGTTAAACGAAATAAGAATACTCATTACGTTGATTCTCAAAAATCAACTTCAGAAAGATTTCACAATAGTTTCTCTGGTTCATTTTTCTATAGCACAAAAATGTCCTTCATTCGAAAGTATACATATTATACATTACACATTTTATATTATATATTTATATATATAATTGTACATTAGATTTAAAGTCAATGATCAAGGACATTACGATGAGAAGAAAAATCGATCATGCTCATAAAGGGATTACCCAACAAAACAATCAAAAAATGGAAATAGTGCAGAGGAAAATTTTATTCCCTTGTGAAGTCTTATTGAAGATAAGAATTCAGAAGATTATTATTAATATTACCAAAATCGCATCTCTTATAATCTCTATAATATTATCAAATCTAAAAACTTTTTTCTTCCAAAAAATGTTTTTAATGTGGCATTTCGTAGGAGTTCAAGGTCTTGTTTACCGACTCGATTAAGAACAAACTTGTGAAACCTTAGAAAAATTCAATAATTACATTTATTTTTACCTTCAGCTTATTCATTTCAACTTTTATGAAATTAGGGATGCAGATGGTTCTTTGTTCCGCATCGCCTTTGCTGTTGTAAACAAGGCTTATGCAGGGACCATAGCGTTTGAGTAACAAAAGTGTTTGCAATGCGATGACTGATTGAGGCGGTGATATGAAATATGGACTTGTATATGAAATATGGAAAACTTTTTTTTTATCAGTCACGTAAGGGATTTTCCAAAATGGGCTTAATTACAGGGAGGAAAAAATCTATTTCACATATTCTGACGATAACTAGTTCTTTGCAAAATATTTTTTTATGTTTTATTTACATGTTTACAATGTTTTATTTACAAACTTATTATTAATCAAATTACTGGAAATAATTTACTAAACTATTATAGCAAAAGCAGTGACTAAATACATTCCTGGGCATACATCCCGTTTTTATATTTATAGATCTATATCCTGTCTTTTCCTTCCCCTTTGAGAGCTCCTTTTAGCACTTTTCTTGTGGGCAATAAGTAGACTTCCGTACGACGTTCATGAGCAACCACTGACACTACAAAACCTTGATATCTATGTTCCATTTCCCAGATATCGGTGAAATATTTTCTCCCTATTCTTTACTGCATTAAGCAATAATATAAAATTTTTTAGGAAAGTTATCCAAATGGGACTTTTAAAAAATGCCTTTTTTAAATTTATCGAACTGCTCAAGTCTTTCAATTTAATTTACATGTTTTCCCATGGCCATTTTAAAGTTGAGACACTTAAAGTTCTTGAGGAATGTTTTTTTTTACTTCTAAATTTCTCTCTGACCTTGTTTTTCATTCATTTTCATTTTACTTTTATAAACACTTCACCTTCAAAACATAATAGATGCAGGCATAAAAAATATCACATTAGATGCAGAAAAAAGTATATAGCAGAGGATTTACAAGTCCATTTGAACCTAGCCTCAGCTACTGGCCGCCGCTAGCCCCCAAAAGGCACGCCGCTGTCTTAACATGCCTAAAGGAGATTTCTTTATTCATAGATCAACTTCCTCCTTGTCCCCACCCCCTTTCATAGGTATCACTGCAACCATTACCTAATAACGGCAAACTTATGTACTTGCAGTACGTGTAAACGTTATTATTGTTAAGAATATTAATTTTTTAATCACTAGGGTGCCTCTAAGTCGCGGGGCCCGGGTGCATAGCACCCGCCGCAGCCCCCAGATGGCCGGTCTTGAGAGTGACCAACTTAGTTTTAGTTAATTTTCACAATTCAGATTTATAGTTGCTAAAATCTACTTAGCTCGTTCTTGATCGCTTATTCACAAGAGTATATTCAAATTCTATTGGACAAGTAACATTTACTATTGTTCTAAAAACCATACACTATTCCGCGTTTTATGCAATGCATCTGTCTTAATTTTCAGTAATAACAAGTAAAATGCGAACTTCAAAAACGAAAGTGTTTAAACTTCTAATACAAAAACTTTCTCATTCAGCATTGTTTATGCGCATTACAGATAACATTCTTATCTAATATTAATTAATTTCACCAACATTGATCCTTATACATTCAATAATTTATTATTAGGGATTGCAATACCGGGATACCGAATACCGGTATTTTGAGCAATTTGTACAATTATGCAATACCGGTATTTTCGGTATTTACTAGAAATTTTTAAAATTGTCTCCACTTTATGTTCTGGGATCGCCAACACAGCAAAATAATATACGTTTTTGTTCTTAAGTCTCCCTAACGGGCGAAATAAATTACGACTGAATACAAAGCTGCATCGTACAGTCAAGAGAAGTGATAAAATACTGTTTGACAGTTCTGACTTATTATTTGACTTAATATCAACTGAACTTCGAACTGTATCAGCTCTACTTCCAATAAAACTGGCTGTTGAGGCATAATGATAACAATAAATTTCATGTTGCAGTCATTGAAAGAACAGCGCACATCCCTCTCTGAAGAATTATACAGGGTGTTTATTTAGTCCCGGACCCATTTTGATGTTTAATAACTCATAAAATAATGAAGATATGAACAAACTTATGGCATTTATTGATGGAATAACTCATATATTTTCCTTTTCAGGTTTGAATATTTTTACTTTTGTAAATATCGTCTGCGCGTGTGGTTAATTTCAGATAATTTCATTTTCCAGTCTAAATATCTGTAATTTTCTAAATATCGTCTGCTTATTAATTGCATTTTTCTCTTTTGTTTTTGGCAACTATTGCAATGTTATGTTTACTTTTGACGTGTTTGTTCTATGTAGTACTTTTGTATGTGATGTTTTATTCGAGCGGATATCAAGGAGAATGCATACACCACAAAAGAAAGCAGAGATTTTATGGTGGTTCATAGAAACAAAATCGATAGTGCAAGCACAGAGAAATTTCAGAAGAATTTACCAAAAAGATCCTCCAACCCAAAAAAGCATCTTGCGGTGGAAAAAGAATTTTCTAGAAATTGGAAGTATCGCAGATAAGAAACGTTCCGGACGTCCTTGCACAAGTGATTTTGATGTTGAGCGTGTCAGAGAGACATTTTTACACAATCCTAGAATATCTGTGAAATCAGCGGCAACAGAATTGGATGTGCCAATTTCGATGGTGTACAAGGTTATTAAGAAAAAATTAAGACTGCATGCATATAAAGTTCAAATTCTTCAAGTTTTGGAACCGAACGATAGGCCTAGGAGGATGGCCTTTGTAACAGATATGTTAAGGAGGATAGAAGATGATGCTGATTTTCTGAAGAGCATAATGTTCTCCGATGAAGCATCCTTTCATGTTTCTGGCATTGTTAATCGAAATAATGTGCGCATATAGGGGTCTGAAAACCCCCATGAATACCGTGAGGCACAAAGGGATTCCCCAAAGGTTAATGTGTGGTGCGGACTAATGCACGACCGATTCACTGGGCCTTTCTTTTTTACAGAAAAGACGGTCTCAGTCGTATAAGACATGTTGGAAAACTTCGTATTTCCACAACAAGAAGAGCTTCAGCCACATGTCTTTTTACAACAAGATGGTGCGCCACCTCATAAGGGTACCATCGCTCGTACTTCTTTGAATGACCATTTTCCAGGAAGATGGATTGGGCGAGGAGGTCCAATTCCTTGGCCACCCAGATCAACTGACATAACGCCGCTGGACTTTTTCCTTTGGGGGTTTGTAAAAGCGAACGTTTTCAGAAGGAGAGTGTCGAACATTGATGACCTAAAAGCCAGAATTACA
>JAPMOR010016146.1:20723-42049 GCA_026543865.1 Argiope aurantia | reverse complement strand
TTTGATTTTATTCAGCCATTATTTGCTGTTTGATGATTTTAAAACCAAACCTATAGGATGGAATTTACAAGTTGCTAAAAGTAAAATTTATATTATTATTTCATTTTAATTCTCATTTCACTACATTCATTTGCTATATTTAAATTTCGAAGCTGCTCTGGAGCAAAATGCTTAAAGATTCAACGGAAAAATGAAAAAGTTGTGCAAAGAAAGAAAATGTTAATAAAAACATTTTTAAATAATATTCATGATTATATAAATGATGTTAAATTTGAGTGACTCAATATTTGGATGCGTACACATTTCATGTTCTTGAGTTCATTTAAAACACTTTAAATGCAAGTCAGAAATTATTTTAGCGCAGTAAATCTTCATATCTAATATACAAAAATGAATTTTTGTTTGATCGTACCTTATGCACTGCCGTACCGTTCAACCGATTGTAATGAGCCTTGGTCGACTTATTGTTTGCATTTGCGCGAAGGTTATATTTTAAAACTGACAATTGGCAAACAATAAGTGGCACGTGACATTCGAAGCTAATCGCATATATCAAACAAAATATAATTATTTTGGCTGATGCAATCAGTGCGAATGAAATGAGATCGTCAATATTTAGTGCAAGCGCTAATTTTTTCTTCTTCTCATAAATAAATAGTCATCTACACAGGATGTTGTCATTCAGCGCGCACAATATTTTGTCTGCGGCAAACCACACATATCATTCAGAGTTTATCTCACATACAAAATAGAATTATTATTTTCGAAATCGATCAATCTAAGCTATATATATAATGGAACTTTTCGTGTGTAAACACTAATTCTTCTATTTATTCAGTGAACCGACAAACGATATTTTGCTTTACAAGTGTATAGCGTGTTTGATTATGTCCCCAAATGTTCGTCACTTAATAGATATACCAGCACAGCAGGTAGAAATAAGCCAATTCAAGCATCTCAAACAAATGAGGAACGACAAGCGAGTAATAAAGCATATAGTTTGCGAATTACAAATTCACATGATTCAGAATCTGAAGATCAATATGCGGCAAGAGTAGAAAGACAATATTTTTGTACTACCTGATCACGTGCATCTGAATTAGAAGACAGCATGCGGCAAGAATCAAGGCATTTATTCTTAACGGAAAGTCTGTTGGAGAAGATGTGGTCATTCAACGCATTCCCATTACTCCCACTGACATGTCTTTTGATTTCAAATGACTGCAATTTTCCATTCGACTTTATTCTCAATGACCATCAACAAGGTGTAAGGTTAATCACTGCAAGTGTGCGGATTGAACTTAGATAATCCACGATTTTCACTCGGGCGGCTGTATGCTGAATGCTTACGAGTCAGACAACCAAGAAATTTATTTGTTTTTGCTGAAGACGGAAAAACAAAAAAATATTGTTTACCTTAAAGCCCTTGAATAATAAAGTAAATAAAATAGAATAAATATTATTTATACTTCTCCTTTATATATCATTGATTTCCAATGAATGTATTCATTGTCGATAAGAAAATAAATACCATTCTTTCTATCCTTCCTAATTAAACAAGACAGCTATTTTAAATTTCAAACGATATTTCCAAAATTATTTCTTCAGCGTCAGTAACGAGCTGGGACCAGCTAATATGCTGTAAAACTAAATAACTTATAACAATAAATTATTCCAAAGATGGCTGTATCTGGCAATAGATGATCTGCAAATTCAAGATTTTTCTTTAAAGGAAATAAAATACACTGAATTCTTTAGTGATTTAAACGTATTCAATATTGATAATTTCCTTAAAAATTTGGAGTTGGGACTGAATGACGAATGCAAATAAAATTTTAAAGGAAGGCACTGGAAATACCACATTTAATGTGAAAATATTAATAAAACAAAAAAGCAAATGGTGTTGTAACAAAATGTACAAATTTGCTTTATTCATATTTGCTTCAAATGGTCTGGTTGTAGGGTCTAAGCTCTATTATATTATTCTTTGAAAATTCAATGAAATTTCATTGACCCAAGTTTCTTCCAAATAATTTGATTTGAAGGATATCAGTTTCCTAATCTTATTTTTTAACAATTCAAAGAAATTTGCTTGATCCAACTTTGTTTCAAATAGAACAATGTCAGGGTCATATTCTTCAACAACCCGCTGAAAATTCCTTGGCCAAAATTACCATATTCAAGGATCTCGATTTTAGAGTCCCTTTCTTTGTTTTGACAATTCAATGAAATTTGCTTGTCCGAAGTAGGTTCGAAACGGTCTGATAATAGTATGGATTTAGGATTTAAGGATTATGGACTCAACACTCGCCATTTCAATAGATATGGATCCAGTGGACTTAGATTTGTTACTGACGATAAAATCTTCACACTTGGATAATAAATGGAATAAGCGAAATACAACCTTTGCTCAGTAATAATTCATAATTTCGAAATTCACAAAACTTTCCATCCAGTACTTTAAAAATCCCACATTAATATATCCATACCATACCATATCATTACCCATGCATTAATAACTAATAATATTATTCTAAATTGATAATGTTAATAATTATATAACAAAAATTGGGAACAATGTCCTAAAGGAATACAAATTGCAATCATTTTCTATTTTCTAAATCGAAAACTTTCATACATAAACAGTTTTTTTTTTCTAACCGAATTTCATATTTCCACTTTTATATTCCACGAAGAAACAAGAACTTGAAAAATGATTTTGCGAAACAAGATTTATGGAACTCCTTTAATGGTGGCGAATCGATGGCGTTGAATTATTGGAAAAGTAATGATGAAAGAGAAAAAACTTCTAATTTTCCATTAACTCGCACGAGACAAATACATATTTATTCAAGCAACAGCAGTTAACACTTTATTTTAGCTTCTTATGTAAGCAAAATATTTTAACATAACCTGTTGTCTTTGAAAAAGTTAAAAGCAGCAAATTTGTTAATGAAAGGTAATTAAATTATTATTAGGTACAGGAATATTTTTCTTAAACTTTTTAAAGATTTCGCAACATAAAATATATTCATAATAAATTTACATAATAATTAAGCACATTTTTCATTTAAAACGGGGAATAATCACTGCGCATTATATAAATGAGCATTTTCAGCAAGTTTGTCGTCTGTTCTAGTTATTATGTGGGACCTTGAGAACATTATAAATGGAACTATTTTCGAGAAGTTAATTTCTTTTTATTATTATAATGACATTTCCAGATCTCGAACAATGATTTTCTCCAGAAATCCAGCAGAAATTATGATTTGCAGATCTCACAAAAAAGGAAATATAGTTTAAAATTGAATTTTTTTTTTAGTATGTGAAAATACTACTAAATTCCTTTTCACTCTATTTCAAAATGAATTTCTATTTTTGTTTATAAAATTATGATTGTTTGTAATAATTTATTTTATCAACTGTTTATTGATTAAATAAATAATTATGTTATGTTTACCGGAAAAAATAAAAATTAATTTTAAAACAAAATATTTTTTACGAAGTGCACATGTTTTGCTATGGCTAAATTTCAAATTATCGTCAAATTAAAATTATCATGAATAAAAAATATAAAAAAATTAATTTAATTCCTACTTAGATCACCAAAGAAATTTTTTTACTTACTTTTTATTAAATTATTATCAAAAAATTATTAAGTATCAAAAAGATATTGATTTTTGTGAGAATTGAATTCGCATTCTTCACCTTCAAGTGAAAAAACTGATTCACGCCTGATTTCAATTTTCATTACAAACTGCTAAAATTCTATTTGAAGTATAACAATTAATTAAATTTAATTAATGAATTAATATTTGAAAAAACTGTATTAGCATCAAGTGTCATCCACTGCAAGTTTAAAAAAATGTATTTGAACTTGAGCGCATGAATAAAAAGTATTTTATTAACGATTGAAAATTTGAGCAAGATATATAAATATATATAGGGAGAGTGTGAACTAATAGTGGAAATTGAAAAAGAAAAAAAAATAACAGAAAAATAATCCTATATGATATGCAACAACTTTTTATATAAATTAAACACAAAAGCACACTTCATGATTAACTTTGGTAGAAGTGCAATCTCCTAATCTCGATTTCATAGAACTGAACAAATTGTTCAACTAATCTTGAGGAGTTGTATTTTACTCTGCGGATAGTTTCCTCATCAGTTCCTGGAAAGTTTGGAGAGGTAATTTACAAGTTCGAATTCATCGATCTAACACATCTCGCACACGCTTAATCGAATGAAATGTTAGTGAATAAACAGTATTTAATTCGAACTACATTTCAAGCGTTCTGAAAGTGGATATGCTCAGTATGATGAAAAGTGGATATGCATTTGTCCATATGTTTGATAACTTAGCTTAATTTTCACTCTCTACTTTCAGAGTAATACAAAAACCTCGCTAAGTTGAAACAGCATCATACATCTTTTTTTTTTTTTTTTGGAACACATTCTTTTGGGCAACTCATAATTTGTATATTCTTGTGTGATATCCAATGAAAAGAAGCCTGATTTTGCATTCATTTGCAGATAAAAAAATACTAAAAAGATGAAATCAAGGGATTTTGGTTTTGCATTTAATCTGTTGATATTTTTTTCAGAGTATCTTTTAATATGATAGACAGTGTACATTTTCCCTTAACTGTTATCTATTTATCTATATACTGTGTTAAAGTTTAACAAAATAATGATAAAATATTGCAAAATCTCATTAAGAGGAGATGCACATGTTTCACTTGAAAACTATGCAGAAATAGGCACAAAATAAGGAGAAAAATAAATTTTTTTTCTCAATAGAAGAATCAACAATGATTAAAAGTTGAAAAGAAAATAATATTTTCCTTTTTTTTTTCTTAAATACAGAAACACTACAGTCTTTGACTCCTATTTGGTTTGCCGGGAATATGGGTTGTATTTAATTTTGTTTAAATCGTTTAGATATAACCTCCTTTTTATGATATTATCAAATTATCAGAATTAAATTTGCCTTATTTTAATCCTCGTATATAAATTTTTGACCATTCCCTTGACATTACGACACTATTCAAGACGTAAACTCATGCCATGGATTACATTGTATGGTCCATTTTGGAGTCAAGGGCTTGCACTAAACGACATAAAAGTTTAGATTCTCTAAACAATCGCTTCGGCTGGAATGGGTTAGATTAAATGTAGAAGATTTGCGGCTTATTGCTGAAATTTCAATAAGCGTTTGCGCCTCTGCATTGCTGCAAAAAGCAACTACTTGGAAACTAATTAAATTTATTTATTAGAAAAAGTCTACTTTTATTATTATTGGTTATGTTGTGTTAATTTATATATTTTTAATAAAGTTTATATTAAAAATTGTTTTTACGGGTTTTTCTACTCCACCCTGTATATGTATTCCAAATTCGTTATTTATAGGTCCAATGATATATTATGTAGAAAGTCATCACATACAAACACTGACGCATTCTTCTTTATTATACGTTATATAGAGGAAGCAAAATATTTTAAACGATTCTTGAACAAATAATAATAATAATATGATATTAAATAATTTTACAGTAATTAGAAAATGATCTTTTATATGTGCATTTTTTTCGGGATTTCGACAAAATTATGAAGATATATTTATAATACCTAGCAGTTTGTGTTCAGTTATATAATCGGAAAGTGCATGCCGTTTGCATGAATCACTCCCAAAATTGAATGATATAATCAACCCCAAAAATATTCAAAATTAGTTTTATGAGTAATATATTTATTACTCCTATACTTATTAGTAATAAACTAATATACTCAGTTTTATGAGTATATTAGTTTAAAATATAATGTAAATTTAAAAACAATGTCAAGATTCTCCTACGATTTCAAAAAATTTAATAAAACAGAATTTAACAATTTTGATACTTCTGTATCATATCTAGACTAATTTAGAACTTATCCAGAAATTTAATAATACATCTCAGTTAGTCACATGTTAATTTTGCAGTCGATAGAAACTTATATTATTAGCTCACTCTTCTTATATTATTACATATTTGTATACATTTGCTTTTCTTTGATTTTTTGTCTAAACATTAAATCAAACGATACGGCTATTTAACAACAAAAAAGAAATGATTTTAAAATTTAAGGCACTACAGCTAACAGTTGGTTACTTGTAAACATTTCTTTTAAACATAAAACAACAAATTTTTAGGAACTTTATGTTGCTTCCATGCATAAAGTTTTATTACAAGAAAAAAAACTTTGCAGATAGTTTTAACAAAAAATGAATGTATGATAAATCAATAGTCAACGCCTAGTGATTTTGGAGACAAAATGAAGGAGCCAGAATATTCGAGAATTTTGGCAATTCAACTTAGGAGTGAAGATATGAAATATTTCTTGAAAGTTCTGTGACCTGTCTGGGAAACTATGAAAAAGCTGAGAGAAAAAAGAAGAGTAAGTCAAATGGAGTAATAGACGAGTCCAGAAACGTGAGTAGTTGAAAGTAGTCGAATTCTTTCTGAGAGCTGCGACTGTTGTTTACTATCTGCTTACTGATTGCGTGTTGCTATTTATTGCAAGAGCCTTTTTTCTTATACGTGCCGGTTGTGTTTTTCTATTATGTTGTCGTGTTATCGTGTAGAATAAACAATAGTTATTTATTACTGAATCTGTGAATAATATCACCGTACAAACCATGAATGCATTTTGAAATTTTTCTGTAATAATATAGTATTATTAAATTACAACATGTGCAAGAGACTACACAAAATTGCAGAACATTGGTAAATTTAAATTGCTCCAATTTCCAGCAGAGTATGATTTTTTGCTGATGCTGAAGGGTTTATACAGAAAATGCACTCTATCTAAAACTCAAGACCTAGCTTATAAACGAAAAGAGAAAGGTTTATATTATGAAATGAAAAAATACTTTTAATGAAGTAGACAACCACTATATTTCAGTTGTTTGAGCCAATGACTTTATTGTTAAAAAAATTACAGCTTTTAAAACTTTAATCAGCTTCTTTGCCTTTATATAAATTTTTAGTAAAATACTCTTGATATTATATTCTAGACAAAAAAAGGTCCTAATTTTTGAGATTAAAATTGATATATTTATGAAATTTTGATAATCGTTAAACAAGACGATTTTAAACCATTTCAACAATCGTAACGCGGATCATCCGCTAATTATTAGATGCTATTTGATTGAAGAAGATGACTATTGATTTGAAATAAAATTCAAAGCTTCGCATTTTGAACATTTTTATTGGTATATGTTTAAAGTGATTGATTAGATTTTCAAGAATAATTTACTAAACATAATTGATAGGACCTGGATTATGATTAGAGTGCATACTCTGCATAAATGTTAATTTTTGCATTTTTCACCAATTAATAATATTTTAAATTTTGTTTTATTTTTATAGGTTTCTACAAATTTGAAACATACAATTTTTTTAAAGAATTAATTTTAGCATTAGCTTCTCACGCTCTTCAAGATTTTCAGAAGTTTCCAGCTCATGTCTATTCATGCTAATATATCATCTTGATCAAATCAATGTAAATTGAAATCGTTGTGCTTCAGCAACAGTGTTTATGCAGAATGGTGCTCCTTTTTGCATCCCCCGCTGTATAAAACACGTGATGCGCCGCTGTTTTCATGACGACACAATCATCTGTCGTTGTTTCCCTACAGCCTTGTCTTCCAGATCACCACATTTGAATCTCTGCAGACTTGATATATATCTCACGATCTCATTACACCTTCTCCCAAATAAAATTATTATTGCACGCCATGTACGCAACATTCTCCGACATACATTGCTTTCAACAGTTCAGCAAGCGATTTTATACTTCCAGATGGCAGCAGACAATGATGGATATATAGAACTTTTTTTGTTAACAGAAAATTGTTACATTTCGTAAATTTTTATTATGCTCTCTATAAAGTTATAATGCCGACGTCCTTGCATAAGGGTAGCACATCTTCCCCGTGATCTGGGTGTCCCGGGTTCGAATCCAGTTTGAGCAGGGTTGTTCTTCATCTGTGTTCTATCTGTGAGATGTGTGAATGTGGCCCCCTGAAAAAGGGGTTGTGCAAGCGAATGTGTTAGTTTCATCTTCATATGAGCTAGAAGTCAGACTTCTGCCCTCGGGTGCTCAGGGGGTCTCTACTTCAGAAGCTACTGCAGCTCCCTTTCCGTGGTAACGCGAACGCGACATCATCATCATAATCGTAATGTTATAATACGCGAAGTGATGTGTGAAACTTTTTTTGCTAGATAAACTTTCCATCATTTCTTTATTCCATTATCCAATTTCCATGAAATTCGTTGCATAGTATTTCATACATATGTCCCACAAATGTGAACTTAAATCTTGGACACCTTTTATTTTTCTCACAGACACAGTTCATCAATACTCTTATTGAAAGACGTGCTTTGATTCCAACTTCAAACAAAAATACAGTAAGTTCTATTGATCAGAAAAGTTCCTAAGACTTGAATGGAAGTAATATTCTACGTGAACCGATGGTCACCACAAGAATGTCAATTTAGTCTGAAATAACAGACAAAACTTCGTTAATCATGTCCTAATGTAAGTTCCGATAAAGGATATAAGAAAGATATTGATTACTAATGCTGAAAAAAATAAGTTTTTTTTCTCAGTTTTAATTTCAACTAGAATAGAGAAATTTTTTTATTGCTAAATGAATTAATTAAAGAGTAATTATTTCATTGCTGGATTGATACGGTTTATACATATTCCGTACATATATTAAGAAATGCCGAATGCAGAAGTAGACGTTTAGCTATATATAATAGTGAATTTATTACATCGCTTTTTGGCGGAGCAATTTTCAACTAAATTTAGCATTTCAGTTTATTTCTAACTATCCGGTTGACCAATCTTCATGCTCATTAAAATCTTAAATTAAATATTTTATGCAACTTGTAACATCTTCATTAAAATATTTTTAAGATTTAAATTTTAATAGTCATATAATTCACTCATACTATTATAAATGTACTATGTATTAAGATTTAATGCACTATGCATCTCTCTAATTTCCTGTCAGCCCCAGTAAAATTTCAATTTTATATTAAAGTGGGAATGATTAAGGTGCAATTTATATAAAAAGCTTTTTTTTTTTTTGCTGATACTAACCTTTTTTTAAATATGTGTACTGAAAACAGAGTCGTTCAGTATTAAAATCTTATACGCACTACAGAATAATTTTAATAATCTATGTAATATCTCGATTTTCTCAGGTTCATTATCAAATTCAGTTTTTAGTTTTACTTTCAAAATGATTTAAATGATGTTAATAAGACTATTTTCTTTTCTTTCAGACTATTAATTTGCTACAAAAAAATTGAGAAATCTAAATTTTATACAGTCTTTTGGTCCTAAGGAATTTTTTCAGCTAAATTTTCTTGATACTTCAACTTTTAAATAAATAAATGAACATTTCTCTCTTTTACTATCAAATCTGATTTAGTTATGAAATTTTGAATAGAATAGTTTAGAAAATCAACATTCTCACTATCTTTGGCCAATCAATCGCGAGAAACTCTGGATACCGATTGGGGTGTCATCTTTGAGACAGTAAATGAATTGGTCTAAAAGTGCCTGTTTTTAATGAAATGTGATAGTCAAATTTTCATAACTCAATCAGTTTTAGTCACTGATTTAGTTGATTGGAGTTAAAAATATTAGTGTCTCAAGAATATTTTGTTACATATGATTCACTAAGCATAGGATCTAGACAAAAGCTAAACCTTTGTAATTTATTAAAGATTTATTGGCTCAAGTCACAGAAAATCAAACTATGTACGTAATTTAGACCATTTTAACACTTGTATTTCTATAATTTACAAATTAGCCATTAGATTCTGAATTGAAAGGATATGTATTAAAACATATTTACCTTAAATAAAACTGATTTATTCAATTAATTACATAAATATTGTAAAAGATCATGAAACCTCTTTTTACATTTATTTTTTGGAAAATATCTTATTTTATATTTATTTTATTTAAAAGAGACACTTGCTGAATATTACACTTTTCTTGATTTAATTTCCAGTAACAGGTAACTTTTTTTTAAATTTGAGCTTTTTTTCAATATGATGGCAACCGTTGATAAAAGCTAATTTTTAATTAACGCGTAACTTGCTCAAGCAGGTTAAATTTTATTTTTAATTTTTCCAAATAAATTGTTGAAAATTATAATTAAATTATTTTTTAAAAATTCATTAAAAATAGAAATTTAATTTGGTGGTTAAAACATTAGTATCATTAAAAAGATAATATTTTGAACTTTAACTTGATGAAAAAAATCATTTTTGTGCATTAATATTTTTAAAAGTTATAACGGGAAAACGCCGTAAGGTATACATATACATATGCCAAATTTGGTCGCTGTAGGTCGAATGGTCTGGCCTGTAGAGCGCCAACACACACAGCTTGAGTTTTGTTAGAAGTATAGATTACTATTATTGTTAAAACAATCCCTCCATGCAGCTGCTTACTTTTGCGCAATCACAAGTAATAGAGGCACCAGGTGAGAGCCGATGTCTGAAGGATTTCCTGTTTGAGGAGACTACACTCAGAAGATGTAAGACGCAAGGTGTAGATAAAAGTGTGTGAATTTTAATCGGAATGATTCCTTGGTGTTTTATTTCTGAAGATAGAATTCTAACAACCTTCTGATAACAGCAATTCATTTCCCATACTATTAATAAATTGGATATGTTTTGTGTGGTTTGAAGCTCTGCAGAACATATTGCTTAACATAGAGCTAGAAAATGTGTCAAAGTTAGATTTCAGAATTTAGAAATATACACCTTAGAGAGAATTTTTGAAATTTCAAATGAGATTTGAATTAATTAAAGATGTTAGAAGTAAAGATGGTGTTAATTATTTTCCCACAATCGATTCCGAAATTTGAATTTCAAAAATATTATATGTATATCAAATTTAACATTTGAAAATTAGCTTTTTTAATGATACCCATTTAATTGTCATGAAATTTTTTATTGAATTTTATCAGTTTTTTAAAAAATATTTTTTATTAAAATTTTACTAACATATTCATTGCTACAACGAAATTTTAAACGCTTTCAATGTTTTACCAAATATTGTATCTCGTGATTTTCTATCATTTTTGGAAACTTAGGAATAAAAGATTCTGTAAAATGCCTGCGTAGTTTATATGAAGAATAAGAGGGTGAATTTACAATACCATGAAAATTAGAAATTAGACAAATCCCACAATTATCTTTCTAATATTACTTAATCGTCTTGGTTTTCACTCCATTAGAATGGTTAATATTGAAATGATGTCTCTCATAATAAATAGAATATCTGCAAGCCTATTAATATAACCTGACTTTGATGTTCGAAGATTTGATGCTGAAAATACTTTCGAGAAGAAATTATAAACAAACGGTTATTTATAAAAGATTTCTTTGAAATTAAATACAGCCTGACGAATCAAATACTCGTTAAAAACGGTTTGTTGCTAAAGAAAAACGAATATCTGGAAGTATCCTTTGTATTTCTTTTATAATAAAATATGTTCTTCGGTTAGAAAGGAATATATATATATAATCCCTATCGATTACATAACATCACTATCAATGAGAATGATATAAATCTTGATGAAAGATATATATTTCCTTAGAAAACATCCAATATCGTTTTTTCTTGGATATATATTAAAAATATTTGTCAATACTGCCATAATAGAAGGCAATGCCAAGTCGAAGTATTTTTGAATGACATTCAATGCTATAGTCTTAACGTGAACTATTTTACAGAAAAAAATACTGGCAATAGACAAAAAAAATTTTAAAGTAATAATAAAATAAATTAAAAATAATTCATCACAGTAAATTTAGAAAATAGCTAGATACATTTCTATAAGAACATCTACGAAACAAAACCATCTTAATTTGAAACTTTTACATTCAAAATAACAAAATTGAGTACAATTTTCTTTCTCAATAAATAAGATTCAACATTTTAGAATATCTCTTTTTTCCAAATCCAACGCTTTCGTGACAGAAAAAATAAAATGTGATGGATGTGTCTTGAAATGACGGCACATCGTAAAAAATTCTCTAGATTCTAGTGATCAGAGACATTCGGGTCTCAAAGAGTGTTGAATGAATTTTCGATTTAGTAGAAGAAACAGTCAATCATAAATAGTCGAAAAAGTCTTTTATACTTTTTCTGAACACATTGAATTTAGACAATTTTTACCTCCCAATTAAAAAAAAATACTTAGAGAAAGAATATTTATCTAAAAACAAAATCATATTTTTAAAAAATTCAGTGTTTCAAAATATGCTAAAACAATTAGTTAATAATAAACTGAAAAAATCCAATATTTATTTTTACTTAATGGTAAGAAAGTTTGAAGGCATTGGTAAAAAAAGGAATGAAAGGAACTTATATGATGTACCCAATTCTTCATATTACTTAACATCTCATTTGAATATGAATTTAATTGACTTTTCTTTATCGATATCTTATCCTCTGAGAACAAATTGTAAGCTTGAAATAATGATGCCATAAGATGGACTCAAACGGAGATATTGGAAGTTGAATTTGTGGAAATTATTTAAATTTCCACACAAAATGGAACTATCTGAAACGTTAATTAGTAAGACTTGGCAGAATCAAAGAACGAAATCTTAAACAAACCTTTAAAGGATGTTTTTTACAAGAGATAAAATACTTTAATGTATAATAAATTAGAGATAAGCCAAATTTTTCTGGACTTTTATCTCATTCATCGGGTTCTAAAACAAAGAAATCGCGATTAAATATTTATTTGACATTAAGATTTATTATGTCTATCGCAATAGGGGAAAAGAAAAGATATTACGTGCCAAATTTTTGGGTAGATAACTTGAATGTTTAGAAAAGACTAAACTCCGCTATCTCTTATAGAGATTCCTGCTTGAAGAAGACAAAAAAATTATTTATTGGATATAATAGTTTTTTGGAATGTTGATACTATCGATTTGCTTAAAATATAAACTTCGTCGCGCCTTTTCAGTCCCGTTAGGTACGACCAATCTAGAAGCATTGTAATTTAATGTAGTGGTATAATTTAGCTTTCTTGCATTCAAAGGAATAAAAGGGAATAATAATATGACACACTCAAAAAAAAGAATTAAAATTTTGCAACTTTTAAGAATAATTAATTTTTTTTTAACATTATGATAAATGCAAAAAAAATTATGAATAAAAAAATACTTAATGCATTAGCATCAACATTTAAAATAAAAACTAGTTCCTGTAATATAAAATAAATTCTGTAAATAATGCATTTAATATAAAAACAGAATAGTTCCTACAATAGTAACTGGCTTCGGTACATTACTGCATGACAAATGGTAAATGTGTATGTCCATTGAAGGAAAAAATTTTTTAACTAGGTTTTACTTCATTTTCGTACGGAACTTTTCAGAAGATTGAAAGGTTTTGATTCTAATATTCAGCGCATATATATGTGTGTGGAGGGGGATGGGTAGAGAGAGAGAAATTTAACCCGGTAGTCAATGCATTTATTATGATAAAACTGTTCTACAGTTACTTTAAATGCAGTCCATATAATGATTTATTCTATTTAATTCAAGAAATTTATCCAATGTCAATGATTATGAAAATTGTGTGTATATTATTTTTGATAACCACATTTCGAAACACTTAAATTCAAAGAAAAAGGATTTACCAGAAATGAGTAAAAAATATATTGGTAGCGGGAGATTATTTTCAATCGAGAGATCAATGGAGCTTTTTAATTTTTAGAAGAAAAAGCTCTTGTTTAAAGAAAATGTCATTTAAAATTTCTTCTAGAAACTGTACTTTGATTAACTTGAAAATTAAACTTCATATAAAAAAAGAAAATACTTTCCTTCCCTTTTTATTCCTTAGTTTTAATTCCTAAAAATTTCCTCAGAAGTTCATTCTTCCTTCCACACCAAAATAGATTCCACTTTAACTGATTCTTAATTAAGCAAATTTACATTTTGTTTATTTTAACTTTGTATTAGCTCCTCGGTTTAATTAACTAGCTTTTAGGGGCGAATGCGCCATCTTTGATAGCTACCTTTATTGGTCCAACGGAATTAGTTGATTAGAAATGTCTACTATTTCCATCAAATTAAACAGAACTCATACAAAACACGAATTCTCTTTGCAAGACGACAAAAGAATGCCCGGTTTGAGGCGAACTTTCGTAATTAGGAATTCTTTCTTTATTACTCTGATTCCATCCTCCAAATTAGAATTCTATTGATATAATGGCATGGCATTTGTCACTCTGCCAAACCAATATCGTTTTGTCTAGTAATCAATATCTTTTAGTCCCAGAAGAACAAAGGATTTCTTTCATACTCTGCCAATGTGTATTGATATCTTTGTTCTTCATGTATTGATATCACACATTTTGAATTGTCTCTATGAATTCTGTTAGTCAATGTTCTCTTTATCAGTATATATGTTTGTTTTCATCATTATTCTTTATTAAGCATAAAAAAGCATTTGGCGTGAAAGTAAGAAAGCGTGAACATTTAAAAAGATAATTTAACAAAATGAATTGGAAAATGAGCCAGCAGGAGTTGGTCTTACTAAAACTTTCACGCATGCACTCTAATAGTGGGAAGTTTGTTTATTAAACAGAATTTTTTCCAAAACGATATGAAACAAAGTTTGACACAGAATTATATCTGCAGTCGTAAAATCTCATACCAAATTTGATATATTTAAGCTATTCAGTTTTTGAGTGATCATATTTGCTTGCTTCTGAAGATACAATTCCATAGATGTTCTAGTCCTTGTTGGGTTAGGCTGAAACTGTTATAGTAGTCTACAATATATATGTCAAATCCGTGCACTGAATTTTATTTATCCAGAACTCTACGTTTTGTAGTTATCTTGTTAACTTATATTCGAACAGGCGGACAGATAGACCTCCCAAGAATTATTTTTTCTCAAAATTTGATAACAATCTACGAAGTTGGTGTAAAAGCTTCATATCAAAATCTAACGCAAAAAGATTTTTAGTAGTCTTTGAGACAGATGGGAGAGCCAGATAGACATATTGAGAAAATGTGTTTTTCGAATTCAAGGAAGTCGAAAACATTACAATAATAGACGATTGCAATACTTCCTCTACACTTCGTATACAGGAAAATGAAAATGAAATTAAAAAACCCTTCATAAAATTCAGTTGGTGCAAAAAAAATATTTTTTCATTTATATTTGTTTTTTCTTGCACATTTATTTATTATTCCAAATATAACAAGTTTTCGACATAAATTTTACTTTAATTACGAATCAACCTACTCAGAAGAAAATTAATTCATTTCAAATAATCAAATCAATTAATCATATATTTTCGAAAATATTTCTGTAATGTTTTATCATTGATAATACCTTATATATAATCGAAATCTTATATGCAAATAGAAAACAAATGAAAAAATAAATTACAAAATGTCATTTTTACAGCCATGAGTTAAGTTAAATAAAAGTATATAAAGAATAACTTTTATTATGTCTATTTTCATTTAAAACTTTAATTCATTAAATATTAGCAACCTTTGATGTCCAGCTGTTCTCTCATCATATTAATAATATTAATTTAATTATGACAATTCCTTTTGATGAATTACAACTTATAATAACAAAAGAAACTGCTTTTCGAAATATACCTGAACACTGAACATAAAGAATTATGTTTAATAATACCTGCAAATTGTTAATTAATGTAATAATAACTTGTAAATTTATACAGATATAAAATGGACGGAATTGCTCTGATTAAGGATGTTGGATTTACCAAATTCTATTTTGTGTTATCTTTCAAAAACTGTAGAATAGTGGCGGCTGGGAGACACTGAATACGAAATTGAAGCTCACAAGCGTTCATATGAAATAAAAACTTGCGAGGTTGGTGCAATATTTACAATTGAAGACACATTCTTTGATTTTCTTTATTATTTAAAATATTCATAAATTATAGACAAAAATGTTGAAGGAACTAATTTCCAATTATTTTTTTAAGCAGAATGAGTACGGAAAAAAATTTATAAATTTGCAAAAAGATAATATTTTTTTAATTCTTTAAAAATTCGTATTAAAAATGAAGAAAAAGTTTTTTTTACAATAACGATTTGAAACTCTAAACCTGGATGGATCGGAAATAAAAATTCGACTTCTTTTTTTAATTAGTGTAAAAATTCTTTTTTCCCAAATAGATAATTAAAATTAATAATCTAAAACATAATTAAAAATAATCAGAAATAGTACAAAGGAAATAAGAATTATAAAATTGCCCCATTCCTAGTCTATCCTTTTTAAATTTTTCAAGTAGAGAAATGAAATAAAACCGAAGTCACCAAATACCTGTTTGTGTTTCGTGCAAGTATTTTTTTTTGTTTGTTTTTGTACTTTTATATATGAAAATACAAATAAAAAGGCAAAGAAATAAAAGACTAGAAGTAACCATGAATAAATTTTATTAAATCACTACTGATTAGTACTAAGCTTAAAAGAATTTTTTTCAGTAACTGAAATTCAAATAATTATTAAAAAAGCTTTCATTTATCATGCGTCTTTAAGCAAATAACATAAAATCAGTTAATTAAATTTCATAATTTCTTAATTAAATAATTTTTCGTTTATTTAAGCATTTAAAAGTTTTTTTTGATTAGTCAAACATTTCTTTTATAATTGTACACAAAAAACATGTATTTTAAAAAACATTAATTTATTATTAAAGATTTATTTTTATATTAAAGTCTTTGCATATGGCATTTATTCGAAAATACATTTTTTTTAGATAATTAATTTTTTTCACATTTATGAATTATAATTTTTTATTGATATTTATTTTTGAATAAATATTTTCTAAATAACAGGCAGCATGCAATAGTATTTTATTGCTATTCTTCGAATTTACTTTAGAAGATGTAAAAACTTCGTATTGAAAAAGCCTTTTCATAAATGATATGAAAAAAGAAAAAAAAAAAACTTCAAAGAAAAGTATTTTAGTGGGATTTTTTTTTAAATACGAAAAGGTTTAAATATTACAACATTAACTTAACATAAAAAAACCAACATTAAAAAATATATTATAATCATCTCAAAAATAAATAATTTCCTATAAATTTGTATACTGGCGATACAAATTGCGAAACCAGCCATAAAAAATGATTTATGTTAATTTTTTTAAGTCAAAATCATTAACATGTAATCTGATGGTAAATTAATGTCATCACATAATCAAAAGCAATTCACAGTTTCATGATAGAAATACGAATTTTGTTCTCTCTTTATTTCAGTGCATATAGAAAGGAATTCACCTGGCTAATTCAAAATTTAATTTCAAAGATTTTTAAGAGTAATTGTATGAAATGTTTATGTGTAGAAAATAGAGTATATTTGAAGAAGACGCTTAATGGACTCTAAAAAATATCAAGCCACTGGGAGAACGGAAACTGGGTAGATACCTACTCAAATCTCAAAAGATCAAAACAATTAAGAGTCATGTCTATAACTTGGAAACGGCGTAGTTCATTGGAAATGGACGCAAACAATTAGGCCATTTATGAAACCACAGGATTTTTATTTAGTAAGGATTTCTTATAAGGAATATACATCAAATCCGTAGCAGCGGACTTTTTCGCTACTACTAGAACATGTTATTTAATATTAAAAATTAAAAGAAATCTAATATATTGTTTAATGTTTGAAAGTATCTAAATTAACGCTAGATTATTAATGCAACTTCTTTTTTGAATATCTCCCATAATATTCCATCCCAAATGAGAGGGTAAATTATGAGTAACCGCTTCAAAATGAGTAATAGTTTTTTTTTACACTCTCTAGAACATGTTTCTATTTTTGAAAATACATTGATTTGTAGATAGGTAAGTAAATTCAGTTTCCCTCTGAGCGAGTAATTCTATTGTACTAGACTATAATCTGTGTATTTTCTGCAAGCGATTCAAGATCACATTTTCTACCTTGTTATTGGTTGTCTGATACCAGTAACGCGGTAGAAAATGAAGAGAGTAATTCTATTGTATTAGATTGTAGTCTGTATTTTCTGTAAGCGGTTGAAGGTCACATTTTCTACTTCTTTATTGGCTCTCTGGTACCAGTAACGCGGTAGAAAATGTGACCTTGAACCGCCTACAGAAACCGCCTATAATCTATTGAAAGAAACCTGGACTAATAACATCATCCGATTAAAAACGCTTTGTAGGAAAACCTGGCACATTCGTGTATTATTCCAGAATTATGAAGAATGCAAGAATGCGATGTATGGCACTGAGAAGAATCTAGTGGAGACATATTATATATATGAGGAACCGCTTGAAATTTAAGCTAATGTATTGTAAAAAAAATAGACTAGATATTTATTAGCAAACACTACACTGGAAAGTACTTTTCTATCTTCATCCATTTCCCAGTTTCCAGAAGTGTTTTGAAATTGAGTTCACTTTTAATGTAAAAATACAAAAAGTTAGCAATGCTTTGGAAAACAATGTGTTTTTATTTTCATCACAAATGACATTAATTCAAATTAGTTATGTATATTTTTAAAATCGCATAAATTCAATAAACTAATTAAACGAATATATATTCGTTCTATATCTTCTTACTTCAGAAAAAGAATACTTTTTTTTTACTTTAAAATGCAGCAAATATTACGATTTCTTTCTTTATAATTATAATAATAAGAAACAAATAATTTTATCATCGTGCTCTATTTCGAAAGATACTTTCTTGATTTGTAGATGTTGTAGCTGTATTCTTTTTCCCAAAACATCAAGAATGATGTATGATAACGTCAAAAATACACGGTTGAACAAATATGTTTCCTTATTTTGCAAAAATAACTTAGCCAAACTGTCTCTTGCAAAATCGAAATATTTTATAAAACGGAATATTGAAAAGAAATGTTGTATGACATTAAAATTTTTTAAACAAATTTCGCATATGAAAATATAGTCTAGCATTGAAATATGAATGCTTTGCAGATTTAGATTTGATATTTTCAAATTTATACAATGTTGCTGGTTAACATGAAAACATATAAATACTATTTATTGCAAAATCTGAACTAAAATATTCTTTTATTATTTGAGCGTTATTGTTTTCTAAAAATTATTTCTCCAATACCGGGTATTATTATTTTATTATTATTACTAGTTAACAGTGATTAGCAACCTCATATGTTTCATTGGGACATAAATACCTTCTCCACAGAGTTTGGCAACCAGTCAAAGCTCAGTTGTAAATAAACACTGGAAACGGGTTGGTTTTTACAAAGTGCAAGTTTATCACAAATGTATTAAATATATAGGTGTATTGAAAATAGAAGTGAAGGTGGAGTAAATTTACACACTGTTAAACAACACAAGCGATTTTTATATAATGTGATAATCAAATTTTCAAATTCTTTTTGGGCACATACAGTAATATGGGTAGTAATATAGGCACATACAGTAATATGGGCACGTACAGTAATATGGTTATTATATTATCAATGTCAGAACATCACTCGTTTAATTTCTATTTGCTACTATTAGTGTCTAGCTACTTCGACGGGACTATTAGTCATGTTTTAAATTCATTGAAATCACTTATACATAAATTGGCGTTTCATTATTCCCACAACAATGCATTTTTAGTATAAAATTGTGACATGCATTAAAGCTTTGTAATTTAAACAGATTTATATCTCTTCTGCTTATAGTGCGCAGGGCATTTCCTAATGGTATCGAATCCCTGCCCTCGTAGTGTCGTTAAAATCTGTTTTAAAATGCACTCTATCATTTGTGGTATTAAAATTTCTTTTTTCTGATTCTTCATATAAATTGCGCAAATAATTAGAAGAATATATCTTCCTTAACTTTCAACATTAGAACACTTCATGAAGCAATAAAAAGTTTGAATTTTTTTTTGTGACAATAAAATGTGTGTGTGTGTTTTTTAAACCTGCCAAAAATTGCTCAAGAATGAAACTGGTACCATTAAAAGGATTATTTACTAAATTTAAAATTTATTAAAAATCAGTTGTAAGCAATAATATTTTCCTACACTCTTACTTATTTTTATTTATTTAAAATTCTAACTAAAATTTTTCAAAAAGGACTTGATTAAAATCCCATCCTCAAAAGTGCATTCGTGCCCAAATTTGATAGTTCTTGATCTAATATTATGCATTGTAGTAGAGCCCTAACACACACATACATACACACACACACACACACACACACTTTATTATTAGAATATATTAAGAAAGAATAGCTCTGAAATTGATTGCATCATAATATTTTACTCTTGGTTAAAAAATACAAGAATGATAATTATAAACAATATATAATTTTAGATACGATTCTTATGAATTACTCTCTGCCTACACAAATTAAAAGAGAAAAAAACACTCACCATTTATTTCTAATTATATATTAGAATGGGATACAGAAGAGTAGTTAAAGATCGGCTCAGTTATATGTGGGTGAAAATTCCATGCATTTACATCTTTCATTTCCAAAAAAAAATTACATTTTGCGAGTTTATTGGAATTCATTTGTTAAATCTCTCGCGCATTCTTTTCCTGGTATATTATTTGTTTTATAAGATTGTTTAAGAATTGACATCATAATTAGTTTCGATTTTTTTTACTCAATATTCTCTTATTTATTGTCTAATCAAAGCTTTCTTGGTAAATTCCAAGAAATGTTGCTTTTTATTTTTAGAAAAATATTCTTGGTAATGTTTACTTATATAACAGTATTGTATTTTTCATCACATAAAGATTTTTTTTATCGAAAAGATATCCTGAAGACTTCATTATCCGCTATTAATATCATCAGCATTAATTTTCTGCAGTAGAGAAGAATTCATTATGACTTGTTGCCATCTGTCTTTATTCCCACTAAATTAAATAACCGAACTATAAATTCTACAATCAAGAATGTTTTTTATTTGATATTTTTCTTCCAATATTTTGATTCTTGGAGCTTTATACAATACCACTATTAGTGGATTATTTATTTGCTTTGCTTCTATTATTTGAATTTTAAATAATTTAAATAATTTGTAATGTTTTTAAATGTACCAACAAGTCCAGTTGCTATTTTGAAACAATATTCAAAACTTCTAATGAAAATTAACCACAGGTATGAACTTTTACAGTTTGAAAAAAACAAATTTATTTTTATCAGTTCCCATATTGTTGTTGTTGTTGTTTTGAATTTTTTTTGGCGCAAGGGCCATATTTGGTCATGCTGCGCCAAGCATAT